>PVIY010010865.1:0-67439 GCA_004026745.1 Myrmecophaga tridactyla | reverse complement strand
AACTCATATATAATGTACCCCTTACATCTTCTCATTGACCACTAGTATTTCCATCTACTCAATATATTTGTTCCCTCTATTTGTTTTTCTATACCCATTACCACTCCCTTTCATTGCTCACTGTTATTTCAATCTACTCAATTTATTTTAACATTTGTTCCCCCTATTATTTATTTATTTTTAATCCATTTTTTTTTTTACTCATCTGTCAATATCATAGGTAAAAGGAGTATCAGGCACAAGGTTTTCACATGCACATAGTCAAGTTGTGAAAGGTATATCATTATACATTCATCTTCAAGAAACATGGCTATTGGAACACAGCTCTACAGTTTCAGGCACTTTCCTCTAGCCTCTCTAATACACCTTAAACTAAAAAGGGAAGATCTATAAAATGTGTAAGAATAGCCTCCAGGATAACCTCTTGACTCTGTTTGAAATCTCTCAGCCAGACATTTTATTTTGTCTCATTTCTCTCTCCCCCATTTCAGTTGAGAAGTTTTTCTCAATCCCTTGATGCTGAGTTCCAGCTCATTCTAGGATCTCTGTCCCACATTACCAGGGAGGTTTGCACCCCTGGGAGTCATATCACACATAGAGAGGGGGAGGGTGGTGAGTTTGCTTGCAATGTTGGCTGAGAGAGAGAGAGGCACATCTGAGCAACAAAAGAGATTCTCTGGGGGTGACTCTTAGGCCTAATTTTAAGTAGGCTTATCTATCCCTTGTGGGGATAAGTTTCATATGAACAAACCCCAAGATTGAGAGCTTGGCCTGTTGATTTTGTTGTCCCTACTGCTTGTGAGAATACCAGGAATTCTCCAAATGGGGAAGTTGAATTTTCCCCTTTCCTGTCCATTCCCCCAAGGGGCTTTGCAAATATTTTTTTATTCACTGTTCAAATCAATCATCTGTCTGTCCTTCTGGTTTCATTTGTGCCCCCAGCCTTCCTCCATCATTCTCACATTCAGCTTCATTTAGTGTACTAACATTATTGTGCTACAATTAGGTATTATTGTCCTATACATATCTGAATTTTTATAATCAGTCCTGTTGTACAGTTTGTATCCTTTCAGCTCCAATTACCCAATATCTACCCTATTTCTATCTCCTGATGGCCTCTGTTCTTAACTGAAATTCTCCAAAGTTCATTCATTATTGTTCATTCATATCAGTGAGACCATACAGTATTTGTCCTTTTGTTTCAGTCTAATCTCACTCAGCATAATGTCCTCAAGGACCATTCATGTGGTTACGTGCTTCATGACTTTATTCTCTTACCACTGTGTAATATACCATCATATATATATATATATATATATATATATATATATATATATATATATATATATATATATATATATACAACAGCTTGTTTAGCCACTCATCTGTTGATGGATATCTGGGCTGTTTCCATCTCTTGGCAATTGTAAATAATGCTGCTATAAACATTGGTGTGCAAATGTCCGTTTGTGTCCTTGTCCTCATGTCCTCTGAATGGATACCTAGCAATGGTATTGCTGGATGATATGGCACTTTCTATACTTAGCTTCCTGAGGAACTGCCAAACTGCCTTCCACAGTGGTTGTACCATTCTACATTCACACCGGCAGTGAATAAGTGTGCCTCTTTCTCCACATCCCCTCCAGCACTTGTTGCTTTCTGTTTTATGAATAATGGCATTCTGGTGGGTGTGAGATGATATCTCATTGTGGTTTTGAGTTGCATTTCCCTAATAACCAGAGAAGTTCAGCATCTTTTCATGTGCCTTTTAGCCATTTGTATTTCCTTTACTGAGAAGTGTCTGTTCATATCTTTTCCTATTTTGTAATTGGGTTGTTTGTCTTTTTGTTGTTGAGTTGAACAATCTCTTTATATATTCTGGATACTAGACCCTTATCTGATATATCATTTCCAAATGTTGACTCCCATTGTGTAAGCTGTCTTTTTACTTTCTTGACAAAGTTCTTTGATGCACAAAAGTGTTTAATTTTGAGGAGTTCCCATTTATCTATTTCTTTCTTCAATGCTCGTACTTTGGGTGTAAGATCTAGGAAACTGCCTCCTATTATAAGATTTATAAAATATTTCCCTACATTTGCTTCTAAAAGTTTTGTGGTCTTAGATCTAATGTTTAGGTCTTTGATTCATTTTGAGTGAATTTTTGTATAGGGTGTGAGATATGGATCCTCTTTCATTCTTTTGCATGTGGATATCCAGTTCTCCAAGCACAGAACAGTCCCAGGTGAGTTGGCTTGACTGCCTTATCAAAGATCAGTTGTCCCTAGATGAGATGGTCTATATCTGAATACTCTATTCAATTCCATTGGTCAGTATATCTTTATGCCATTAGCATGCTGTTTTGACCACTGTAGCTTCATTATACACCTTAAAGTCAGGCAGTGTGAGACCTTGACTTCATTTTCTTTCTCAAGATATTTTTAGCTATTCAGGGCACCCTGCCCTTCCAGGTAAATTTGGTTATTGGGTTTTCTATTTCTGTAAAGTAAGTTTTTGGGATTTTAATTGGTATTGCATTGATTTTTTTTTTTTACATGGGCAGGCACCAGAAAATGAACCCGGGTCTTTGGCATGGCAGGTGAGAACTCTGCCTGCTCAGCCATGTGGCCCGCCCTGCATTGAATTTATAAATCAATTTAGGTAGAATTGACATCCTAACTATATTTAGTCTTCCAGTCCATGAACACAGTATTTCCTTCCATTTATTTAGGTCTTCTGTGATTTCTTTTAGCAATTTCTTGTAGTTTTCTTTGTATAGGTCTTTTGTATCCTTAGTTAAATTTATTCCTAAATATTTTATTCTTTTGTTTGCAATTATAAATGGATTTTTTTCTTGATTTCCCCCTAAGATTGCTTATTACTAGGGTATAGAAACACTACATATTTTTGAGTGTTGATCTTGTAATCTGCCACTTTGTTGTACTCATTTATTAGCTCTAGTAATTTTGCTGTGGATTTTTGACATATAGTATCATATCATCTGCAAACAGTGAGAGTTTTACTTCTTCCTTTCCAATTTTGATGCCTTGTACTTCTTTTCTTGTCTAATTGTTCTGGCTAGAATTTCCAACACAATGTTGAATAACAATGGTGATAGTGGACATTCTTGTCTTGTTCCTGATCTTAGGGGGAGAGTTTTCCATTTTTCCCCATTGAGTATGATGTTAGCTATGAGTTTTTCATATATTCCCTTTATTATGTTGAGGAAATTCCCTTCTGTTCCTATCCTTTGAAGTATCTTCAGCAAGAAAGGATGTTGAATTTTGTCAAATGCCTTTTCTGCTTCAATTGAGATGATCATATGGTTTTTCTTCTTTGATTTGTTGATATGGTGTATTACATTAGTTGATTTTTCTTATGTTTAACCATCCCTGCATACCTGGGATGAATCCTACTTGGTAATGCTTTGTAATTCTTGTAATGTGCTGCTGGATTCGATTTGCAGAATTTTGTTTAGGATTTTTGCATCTATATTCATTAGAGAGATATGTCTGTGATTTTCTTTTCTTAAAGCATCTTTGTCTGGCTTTGGTATGAGGGTGATTTTGGGTTCATAGAATGAGTTAGGTAGCCTTCCCTCCTCTTCAATTTTTTTGAAGCGTTTACGCCGGATTGGTACTAATTCTTTCTTGTGTGCTTGGTAGAATTCACATGTGAAGCCATCTGGTCCTGGACTTTTCTTTTTTGGGAGCTTCTTAATGACTGATTCAATTTCTTTACTTGTGATTCGTTTGTTGAGGTCTTCTATTTCTTCTCGAGTCAATGTTGGTTTTTCATGCCTTTCTAGGAAATCGTACATTTTATCTATCTTGTCTAGTTTATTAGCATAAAGTTGTTCATAATGTCCTCTCATTAACTTCTTTATTTCTGTGGGGTCGGTGGTTAGGCCTCCTCTTCCATTTCTGCTTTTACTTATTTACATCCTCTCTTTTCTTGTTTTTTGTCAAACTTGCTAAGTGTCCATCAATTTTATTAGCTTCTCAAAGAATCAACTTCTGGTTTTGTTGATGTTCTCAATTGTTTTTGTGTTCTCAATTTCATTTATTTCTGCTCTAATCTTTGTTATTTCTTTCCTTTTGCTTGCTTTGTGTTTAGTTTTGCTGTTCTTTCTCTAGTTCTTCCAAGTGAACAGTTAATTCCTCAATTTTTGCTCTTTCTTTTGATATAGGTGTTTAGGGCAATAAATTTCCCTCTTAGCACTCTCCTTTGCTGCTTCCCATAAATTTTGATATGTTGTGTTTTCATTTTCCTAGGCCTTGAGATATTTACTGATTTCTCTTGTAATTTCTTCCTTGACCCACTGGTTGTTTAAGAGTGTGTTGCTGAGGCTCCATATATTTGTGAATTTTCTGGCCCTCTGCCTATTATTGATTTCCAACTTCATTCCTTTATGATCTGACAAAGTGTTTCAAATGATTTCAATATTTTTAAATTTATTGAGACTTGCTTTGTAACCCAGCTTATGGTCTATCCTTGAGAATGATCCATGAGCACTTGAGAAAAAGGTATATTTTTTATAGCTCTACTATTGTAGAGTGTAATGTTCTATAAATGTCTTTTAAATCTAGTTCATTTATTTCATTATTCAAATTCTCTGTTTCTTTATTGAGCCTTGTCTAGATGTTCTGTCCATTGATAAGAGCAGGAAATGAAGCCTCCAACTATTATGGTAGATGTGTCTTTTTCTCTTTTCAGTGTTTTCCATGTTTGCCTCATGTATTTTGAAGCATTCTGGCCTGGTGCATAAATATTTATGATTGTTATGTCTTCTTGTTGAATTGTTCCTTTTATTAATACATAGTGTCCTTCTTTGCCTCTTTTAACTGTTTTACATTTGAGGTCTAATTTGTTGGATATTAGTATAGCTGCTACTGCTCTTTTCTGATTATTATTTGCATGAAATATCTTTTCCCAACCTTTCACTTTCATCCCATGTTTACCCTTGGGTCTAAAATGCGTCTCCTGTAGACAGCATATAAATGGGTCCTGTTTTTTAATCCATTCTGCCAGTCTATGTCTTTCAATTGAGAAGTTTAATCCATTAACATTTAGTGTTATTAATGTAAGGGCAGTACTTTCTTCTACCATTTTGCCTTTTGGATTTTATAAGTCGTATCTATTTTTTCTTCTTTTTACCTTTACTGATAGCCTTCATTTCTACACTCTTCTCCACACCTCTCTCTACTGTCTTTTCCTGTCTGTCTCTAGTGCTCCCTTTAGTATTTCTTGCAGAGCTGGTCTCTTGGTCACAAATTCTCTCAGTGATTTTTTCTCTGAAAATGTTTTAATTTCCCTCTCATTTTTGAGGGACAAATTTAACTGCCAATTTGGCTGGCAGTTTTTCTTTTTTATTGTCTTAGATATATCTTACCACTGTGTTCTTGTCTCCATGGTTTCTGCTGAGAAATCTATACATAGTATTATGGAGCTTCCCTTGTATGTATTGGATTACTTTTCTCTTGCTGCTTTCAAAATTCTCTCTTTCTTTTGACTTCTGACATTCTGATTAGTAAGTGTCTTGGAGAACATCTATTTGGATCTGTTTGTTTGGGGTATGGTGCACTTCTTGGATCTGTAGCTTTAAGTCTTTCACAAGAGTTGGGAAATTTTCAGTGATAATTTCCTCCATTAGTTTTTCTCCTTCTTTTCCCTTCTCCTCCTTCTGGGATACCCACAACATGTGTATTAGTGTGCTTCATGTTTTCATTCATTCCCTGAGTTCCTGCTCATATTTTTCCATTCCTTTCCCTATATTTTCTTTTGCTTGCCAGATTTCAGATGTCCCATCATCCAGTTCACTAATCCTATTTTCTGCCTCTTGAAATCTAACATTGTGGGTTTCCATTGTTTTTATTTTCATCCTCTACTGTGCCTTTCATCCCCATAAGTTCTATGATTTGTTCTTTCCAGACTTTCAATTTCTTCTTTTTGTTCATCCCTTGCCTTTTTTATATCCTCCTTTAATTCATTGATTAGATTCTTGATGAAGTTTTCCATGTCTCTTCAAACATCCTGAATTAATACTTTCAACTCCTGTATTGCATTTGAATTGTTGGTTTGTTCCTTTGCCTGGGCCATATCTTCAATTTTCCTAGTATTTTTTTGCTGGCATCTAGACATTTAATTTCCTTAATTCATTTATTCTGGAGATTGTCTTCACATTTTTTCCCTAGGATTTTCTTGCTGGATGATTTTGCTGTCTATCTGTTCTTTGACATTCAGTTCAGCTTATTGTAGACCTCTAGCTTAGGTTTTGTTTAACAAATCAATATTTTTCAACTCTTGTTTTCTTGTTTATTGCCCTGCCTGTATGGTGCTCCCCTCCACCCCCCTCTTAGGAGGGTCTACTTAGGTATTATAGACCTCAGTCAGATTTTTCCAGACCAAACTCGCCTCCTCTCAGGAGGAAAGAGTCACCTGCATCAGTTTTCCCTGATGGTGAGACCCTTCAGGTTAAAAGACTTTCCTATGAAGCCTCTAGACTCTCTATGTCTATCCTGCCCAGTATGTGGCACTTGTCTGCCTGCAGGTCTCACCAGCATAAAGTGATGCAGTGCCGTTAACTTCAGCAGACTCTCCCTGCTGGGAGAAGTCTCCAGATTGAGACAGAGGAGAAGTTGTAGGCTGGCTTTAATCACTTCAGTTTTCCAGACCCTGTGGTCTGAATTCCTTGAGGGAGGGATTCTATGTAAGCACAGCCTCCACATAAGCTCTCAGATAAGCTTAATTCTGCTCACGAAGGGGCAGTTGGAGCCTGAGAAGCCTTGTAATCGATGCAGAGAGCAGTCAAGCCATAGAAACACAGCCCCAAAAAAGAAAAGAAAAAAAAAAAATCCTTTACAGAGCAGGACCCCCATTCCTTGTGTTTGCCAGTCAAGAGCTTACGTTGGTACGTTGCTCTGTGTATCTCCAGGTCCTATGTGATCCCTCCTTTTCTTCAGGACCCAGACCCTTTCAAGTATTTTGTGCTGTCTGATTCAAAAACACCTCTGTTATTATTATTATTTTTTATCTTTTTCTGCCAGTCCTGTCCCCTCTGCTTTGGGCAAAACCCAGCAACCTCAGCTTTTACTTGAGGTTCAGCTAAACTGGGAGCCTATTTTTATTTTTTTCTTCAAATGGGCGGGCTCCGGGAATCAAACCCGGGTCTCTGGCATGGCAGCATGGCAGGTGAGAACTCTGCCACTGCGCCAAGGCTGTACTGCCCTGGGGGCCTATTTTTAGTAGTTAGAATTTCTTAATTAATTCCACAACTGGAGATTGGTTGAGTTTAGCCCCTTGCTGTTAGTAAAGTCCCTTTCCTTTTCCCTCTGGGAACCAGTCTGTGGGGAAGGGGTGCCGGCCACTGCAGCTTGGGGGATTCATGCTTCTGGGTGGTATCACAACTGGTCCATCTTGTCCAGACTGGTGTACTCTGTGTGTCCAGTCACTGATGTGGCCCCAGCAGTTGTTCTGTACTGTTCCTGGCTATTTACTAGCTGCTCTGGAGGACAAACTAAATTCCACACCTCATTGAGCTGCCATCTTGGACCCCTTTCCTCTTTCTTGTTTTTTTAATATAGGTGTTTTGGGCAATAAATTTCCCTCTCAGCACAGCCTTTGCAGCATCCCATAAGTTCTAATAAGTTGTATTCTCATTTTCATTCATCTCCAGATAGTTACTGATTTCTCTAGCAATTTCTTCATGAACCCACTGGTTGTTTAAGGGTGTGCTATTTAGTCTCCATATATTTGTGAGTTTTCTCATTCTTTGGTGGTGATTGAGATCCAACTTCATTCCATTGTGTTCAGAGAAAGTGCTTTGAATAATTTCAGTGTTTTAAAATTTATAATGACCTGTTTTGTGCCCCAGCATATGATCTATCCAGGAGAATATTCCATGAGCACTAGAGAAGAATGCATAACCTTATGATTTGGGGTATCAATGACCATATGTCTATTAGGTCTAATTCACTTATCAAATTGTTTAACTTCTCTATTTCCTTGTTGATCTTCTGTCTGATTGTTCTATCTTTAGAGGAGACTGGTGTACTGAAGTCTCCTACTATTATTGTTGAAAAGTCTATCGCTCCCTTTAGTTTTTCCAATGTCTGTCTCATGTGCTTTGGAGCTCCTTTCCCCTTGATTGGAAGCATAAGCACTTATGATTGTTATTTCTTCTTGGTGAACTGCCCCTTTAATTAATATATAGTGTCCTTCTTTGTCTCCTATGATGACATAAGAGACATCTTATGGTAGAGCGATATAGTAGTTCTCTTCTGTCTGCTTTTATTTTCTGAATGAAATGAGAAGAAAGATGATCAGCTTAGAATAAGGAAGCAGAGGGAGTTGAGGTTTGTGGAGAGAGAAAATGGTCAAAATACACATAAAAGTATGGGAGAGTGAAGTAACTAAGAAAATATATAGGCTGACAGGCAGAGCAAAATATCCACTTGAGATTTGAGATTATAAATTTAAGTGAGACTAATCAGTATGAAGTGTTTTATTTAATTATTTCCAGCTGTTTTATTGCAGATGCAGAACCAGCACAGATTTGGTTTAACTGAAAATTGGATTTTGCAAGAAAGTAGGATAAAAAGAGAAGGGATTGATGGAGATTTCTGGGGAATGATCATACTGATAAACTGTGGGCTCTGACCTGGGTAAATAGGGAAAAGAGAACATAAGGGAGGTGTTGGATGTTGTAATTTTGATAAGGGTCAAGGATTGCTGAGTTAGATCAAGAGTCAGTGAGCTGCAAATACAGGAGGTGGCTACCAAAGAGAGGGATATTTGAAGTTGCTGGTAATGACAAGGTCTTGGGTGTGGCCAGTAGTTAAAGTGCAATGGAGGAAAAGGTAATTGGAATTATGGAGATCAAAGAAATCAGAGAACAGGGAATTGGACAGAACAGTTATGTGGTTGCCAACATCTGTGAGTGTGTTAGAGGGGAAGTTAGTTAATGCAGGTGATGAAATCTTTTAAGATGCTTTGAGAAGAGGCAGAATATCACTAGATGACTATAATAAAGAGAAGAAGAACATGGTGATGTATGATGGGTACTGGACTGTGGCTTCAAAGGATCTGGGATACTTGGAAGGAAGGGAAGAGGAAAGATCCAGAAACAACAAAGAAGAACAATAAATTCAATTACCTCAATTCTAGGCTCTGTGGTTTCAGAGATTATGGGAGAAAAAACAAACAGCCACATGTTGTCCAGGAGGATTGAGTTGTGTTGTCAGCAGGTCTGTTATTTCACTTAGAGTGAAAAGGTTAGGACAGAGTTCAGAGAAGTAGGTAAGGATTTTCCTCAATGTTGTAGATTGGTTTGGGAAGTCACAATGGACAGTTTTGGATATTGGGGAAGAGATAATATGATTATATTGCTTTATGTTTAGCCACACCAAACTAGGCAATGAATTATAGTCCTTCCAAAATCTTCAAAAGTATCATCATTTTTTTGGGGGGGAAGGGGGTGCATGGTCTAGGAATTGAACACAGATCTCCTGCATGGAAGGTGAGCATTCTACCACTGAACCTTCCATGCACCCAGTATCATTGTTTTAATGTCAGTTTTTTCCTATGAAATTGCTTTAGATGCTATATACCCTGTCACTGGTAACAATTTAGGTGGCTACTGCATCTACACTTCTCTATTTTACTAATTTTTTTTTTTTTTTTTTTTTTTTGCATGGGCAGGCACCAGGAATCGAACCTGGGACTCTGGCATGACAGGCAAGAACTCTGCCTGCTGAGCCAATGGCTTGCCCTTTACTAAATTTATTAGTGGCTTTTTTTTTTTTTTTGCATGGGCAGGCACTGGGAATTGAAACCAGGTCTCTAGCATGGCAGGCAAGAACTGCCTGCTGAGGCACCATCACACTGCCCAATTTGCGGCAATTTTTTTATCCAATATATTAGTATACTAATAGCAAGATTTGATTACTTTCTTTTGAAAAGAAAAACATCTTTTCCTGTCAGGACTCTATAATGGCAGTAAGTTGATACTTTAGGTTATATTGTTCAACCATCCATATTAGTCATTTATGTTATTGTTCTATGCAAACAAGTTTTTTTAAACCAATGTCTTTGCTACTGTAGCTTTTCTTCTCCAATTATTTTTCTGCCTAAAGTGAATCCTTAGAATTTCACTTATTGAGGGTGCATTGTTGATATTTACTTGGATTTTATTGCTGAAAGTACTATTATTTTTCTCTTGTTAGTTTTTCTGGGAATAGAATCCCAGTTGCTTCCCAATGACATCATTTGTCAGTCTAATTGTTATTCCTACATAAATTGTCTGTTTCTCCATCTGCTGTAAAATTCTTTTCTTGTTTGGTAGATTCCCCGGTATCTTTAAGTACTTCTTAAAGTCTCAGCCATGATCTCTTCAAATATATTTTTTCTCATTTCTCTCAATTTTAAAAAATTTAGAACCTAATTTTAGATGTGCATATTCATGTCTTTTGCTGAGTTTGGGGCATTGGCTGTCATTATTTCTTTGAATATTCCTTCTGCTCCTTTCTCTCTCTCTCTCTTATTCTCCCTGGACTGTCAAAATATGTATGTTGGTATGCTTGATAGTGTCCCAGAGGTTGCTTAGACTGTTTTTGCTTTTTCTAATTCACTTTTCTCTCTGTTCCTCAGCCTAACTTATTTCAATTCTGTTGTCTTCAACTTCACTGATCCTTTCTTCTGCCAGCTCCAACCTGCTGTTGGAACCTCCTGGGATTTTTCATTTCAGTTATTATGTTTTCAAATCCAGTAGTTCTGTTTGGTTCCTTTAAACATTTTCTATATCTTGAATGCGATTCTTATCTTTCTCATTCACTGTTTTGCTGATATCCTTTAGTTCTTTTTCTGTATTTTCCTTCATCTCCTTGAGCATGTTGAAGATTATTTTTTAAAAATCTTTGTCCAGTACATCCTTAGCCTGATCTTGTTTGTTGATTTTTTTTTATCCTTTTCCTTTGGATGGGCCATCATTTCCTGTTTCTTTGTCTTATAATTTTTGTTGCACACTGTACATTTAAATATTTTAAAATGCTCACTCTGGGGTGTTTAATCTCTGAACTTTCTGTTTCTTGAATTTGCATCCATCTAATGATCTGATAGAGGTTTACTTGTATGCCAAGAGCTAACAAAACCAAACAAGGCAATTGTAAGGAACACCTGTCAGTCTTTGCAAATTGGCTTTGCCTTGGTCTGTGTAGTGCTCACCCTCAGAGGCCAGCTCTCATATCCCCAGGGTCAGCCGAAAGGGAATGCAAAGTGCAGGATCCTCATTGTCTTTTCTAGGCCTGTGTCTAGTTCAGAGCTCGTGCTGCTAGTGGCTTTAGAATTTCCCTGTTTACAGGAATTTAACTGCCCCTTTACTCCCTTTGAAGTAAACTTTCTCTGATAGTTGTTCTGTGATTTAAAGCTGGCAATCCTTTGCCCCAGGCCACTTTGACTTAATTGTTTTAAATACTGCTTTGGCTGTTTCCAAGCTGCTTTTGACTATAGGGCAAATTTGGGGGGGATAAGACAAAAGAGCTTCCTTGTTTCAGTCTTTTAGCTTGCCGCCTCCTGGATGGACACTGACACATTTATGGGCACCCCAGGATGCACATAAAGGTTACTCTGCTGCTTCCGAGCCCTGGGCGAGAGATCCATGGTGGAAGCATCTGCTAGCTCCACCCTGAGATGGGGAGGGAAAAAAGGAGGGCCAGCAAGTGCACCAGGAACTTCTACCATTTCTCAAACTCCGTTTTTTTTGGCCTGCACTCACTCCTTTACTTCAATTCTGCCTTCCAGAATTCTGAGGACTATGGCTCTGCCAGTTTTTGTTGCTTGTTCAAAGATTCTGAGGGGGAATCTTGCATTATCATGTTGATCAACCAGAGGATGGAACTCTTTTATATATTTATATTTTTGTTTTTTTTTTCCAGTGCCTGACAGTGCACCAGAAAATATTACTTATAAAAATGTTTCTTCTGGAGAAATTGAATTATCATATCTTCCTCCAATTAGTCCCAATGGAATCATACAAAAATATACAATTTATCTCAAGAGAAATAATGAAAATGAGGAGAAAACTATAAATACAACCTCTTTGACCCAGAGCATTAGAGGTAAAAAAGAAAATCTACTGTTGGATATTTATTCTGAAACTGTCAGTCCCTAAAAGTCTGTTCATATAGTAGTCATAAATTATTAGGTTGTTGTTAGGTTAGTATACAGGTTAAGTGAAATTATTTTATGAAGGCTATGACCAATCTGGCTTTTTGTTTAAATAAGCTAAGAGACTATTGCAGATGACATGAAAGAATATTCTAGGTCAGTTGTATATCACATTTTCTTTTATCATTCTGTCTTGTGTAATAAGAGCTTCCATTGTCATAGAACAAGATTTCCATTTAATCTTCACCTTTGGTAGATTATTGAACTGAGGGTCATTTCATAGCTTGTCATTGTATATGATTAAAGGATAGTTTGTGAGCCTCAATGTTTCTACTTCATTTCTATTTAGGACTGAAGAAATACACCCG
This sequence comes from Myrmecophaga tridactyla, assembly GCA_004026745.1. Taxonomy (NCBI): domain Eukaryota; kingdom Metazoa; phylum Chordata; class Mammalia; order Pilosa; family Myrmecophagidae; genus Myrmecophaga; species Myrmecophaga tridactyla. The sequence goes on along the minus strand of PVIY010010865.1, from coordinate 54,912 downwards.
TTATGAAATTGAGGTGTCTGCTAGTACAGTCAAAGGAGAAGGAATTCGTAGTGCACCCATAAGTATACTGACTGAAGAAGATGGTGAGTCTATATAAATCAGTGTATTGATTCCATCACATTCCTAAAAATGTATATATATAATGAACACCTAGTGTAAAAATTCCTCTAGCCTTGGGTATCAGTTATGTGCCATGTTAGCATTATGCACAGATTTCATTGTCATGGTGTAAAAGAGGTTAGCAGTCAGATTTACATTCATTAAAATCAAGTATAAAATGCTTTTCGTGCGTCTGATATCATCAGAACTCTCTAAAAAATCAGTAACATTTTTTTTCCATGGCAACTTTTAAGGCTAAAAATTTCATTTGAACATCGATGCTTGTTATGACTACGTTTTGACTTTTACATTAAAAAATAGCCACTTAACATAAGTTTTGTAGTAGATTCTGTTATGTCAACTCTCATCAATTTTTATGGTATTGTGATTAGCATGATAATGAATTCAGGCTACTTTCCAGGTTTCTCTAATTGGCCTAGATAATATTGCTGAATGTTAATAGCCTTCATATTGAGTATTTATACATACCTTTCTCTAACCTGAATAAATAGAACTTTATTGCTGAGACCACTTTATACTAGTACCTTACCAAGTCATAGTATATATCATATAGCATATTTCATGCTAAGAAAATTTACTTTTGAGGTGTATACATTTGGAATTAGGATTCATATTTTATGTTCTATGTCATATTTTTGCAACAATTATTATTTTTCTTTAAAAGGGTATACTATTGTCATAAGAGGTGAGCTCAGATGTATGGCGAGTGTTGATGGGATATCTTTTTTTTTCTCTCCCTTTCTCTTAAGTTTTCTTACCTTCAAGTTAGGTTACATCCTAGAAGTCATTCACCAGGACAAAATGTGCATTAGATACTTCTAGAAGAAGGAAGACTTCTTTCTTATCATTTATTATTCAGAATAATAAAGCTATTGGAAACCTCTTCCTCATTTTCGGACCCCTCCTTAGTTTTACTTCCACACTTTTTGGTAGGATGTCCTGGGTTGCTCTAATTTCAAAGTGTGAGCTCTCTTATGGGTTAGTCTTCCTTGGTCATTGCCTCAATTTACAACTCTAGATTACCCATGAACTTATTATCTGTTCTAATTTTCATAATTAGATTGTTCCTATTCTCAAAGTGAAAAATTATCTTAATAAATACATACTGATCATTAGGACAGTGGATAGAGGCTAGGGGAAAAGATTAGCTCTCCTTTCTAACATGGGTAATACTTAAGAAAATATATGTTAAATCATTTCAACAAAGCCCTTCTGGAAAGGTCTACTGTTTAATATTCTAATCTAAGGAAATAATGCTAATGTTGAGAATTTGAAATCTGATGGATGTTTTAAATATAAAGAAAATACTCAAGGGTGTAATAAAGTTTGAACATAAAAGTGCCAGAAATTATCTGTTATTAAATGTATAACATCTTAGGTATATTATGGAATACAAATACTTCCTGACAACATAATATGTTCCAAATCAATACTATTTTTCTGTAAAATCCTTTTGTTTTTTCAATTAAAAACAAATTATGTTTTACAAAAATATTAGGGAAAAATTCATAGGTTTATGTCTTGACAAATGAAAGAGTGTTCTCAGTTAGAGGTAATTCATATCTTAGGGAGCAGACATCTCAAAATGATGTATTGATTTTTGAGATAGTCAATACTTGATAATATTAGTTTTGTAGTAACAGAGGATAACAAAATGAAAATAGTGAATACAGCTGTGACCATTATTCCTCAGAACTCATGTCATAAACCTTTCCACACTCCAATACACTTTTTCTGAAAAAATGTTGTTACCAAAATAATTAACACGCACATGTGCACATGCATGAATGTACACAACCATATCTGATATTATTCAGAGAAACACAAATAAATTGAAATAATTCAGCTGACATTTCCTCTGAATTGTTATAAATCTGAACAAATTCTCAGGGTTTCTGTCAGCTACTTTTCATGCATAAGTGTATTTATGAATTTAAATTTTGGTAAGTTATACTCTTTTATAACACAAAGTTGTATCTTAATATTCCAAGACTTACTATGCTATTATACTGAGAAAATATCATTCTAAATGTTTTATAAATGGAAATATAAACATGGCTTACTAGTTTGCAATAATGTTTCTACTGCTTTTTTAATGTAAAATGCCTAATGTATTTGAATCCTTATACTAGTAGAGCAGAATTAGAAGCAGATTCTAAACCATCCATTTTCTGTTTATGTCTGCATGGTGTTTCTTTTGTAATCCATTAAATTTTGAAGACTCGGTAGAGGGATTTTGATATTATCTTACAGTTTAATGACACAACTGAATTTGAGGAATGTAGTCTTCATTTGTGAGGTCAGTCATTTTAACCGATCTTCCAGTGTTATGCTTATTATTTCCCGGTTCCTGAACGTGTAACTTTTCCCACTTCTTTTTTTATTGTCTGGAGACCATGTTACTGTATGTTATATCTATTCACCCCAATAAAGTTTTAATTTTTATTAGAAGATGACAAGTTACCAAGATGTATTTGAACAGTAGGTGAATCACTGTGACATACCCCTTGCTTTATTTTCTCATGAAATATTTTTTTCCATTGAATCACAGAAACAGATGTTCTAACACCACCATGCAAAATCTTCCTTCATTATCTCATTTTAGAGTAAACAGTGTCTCCTGGAGAAAGGCGCTATGCCTGAGTCATTTATCAGAAATTTCCTAAGAAAGCGTTTGTAAATTTCCATTTTCACAAACTTTTCTTATATATATATATTTAAAAACAATTCATTAATCTATACTCTAACTTTTCAGCTCCTGATTCTCCCCCCCGAGACTTCTCTGTAAAACAGTTGTCTGGTGGCACCGTGAAGTTGTCATGGCAACCACCCCTGGAGCCAAATGGCATTATCCTCTATTACACAGTTTATGTCTGGTAAGAATTTTTTTTTTTTTTTTGGAAATGGTTCTGAGAACAAATATTAAACTGTAACATAATAGGAATGTAAGTTGTTTCTTTTAATTTTAAAATGTGATGCTACATTAGGAACCTGACTATTAATATAATAGTTAATATGCCTTTATTAAGAAACAAGTTTTTCCCATATTATGCAGAGGTCCAAAGACAGTCACAATGTAACTTTTATAATTAAAATTAAAACATCGTTAGGTATTATGATAATTATAATAATTTCTGCTCTTGAAAGTCATTGACTCATCAACTTACGTGACTATAAGCATATATTTTTAAACTCTACTAGGTCTTTGCACAAATCCTTTTTATCACTGTCTTTCTACGAGTTTCTTTGAGCAGAGTAATGTTAACTAAATACAGAATAAAGAGACATTCAGAAGTCCCCTTATTTAAGGCCAAATTTCCATTCTAGTGTAAATAGTATATATGTTTTTTATCACTTTTACACTGAATACCTATTTATGCTTCAATTGTGAATAAGATGAAATCCTATAGTGCATATCTCAGTTAACAACATGGCTGTGTCCTGCTTCATGAAAACTCAGATAAAAATCCTCACTTCGATCTAATAAAAGCCCTTTTTAAAAAATTCAGCAGCTATGTAGTACATTTCCTAGTAGATTTTAAATTGCTAAACTGAGAAAATAGCGACTTACACGCTATTCTATAACATAGGCAGTTTTTTTCTTTTATGCTTCTGGCTTTGAGGGGTCAGCATTGAGTAGAGTCTTTAAACTCGCTGCTTCCTGCTGTTTAGGGTTACACTTCCCTGTGTTCTCCATCACCTATTCCCTAAAACTAGGCCATGGTGTATTGGGGGGTGTCATAAGTGATGTAAGTGAAAAGAAGCGTGGGAAAAAGGTATTCAAGCACCTTGATTAATCTTTTCAATCGATCATTCATTCATTCATTCATTCAACAGTATTAATGGAGCATCCATAAACCTATGGACAAGACACACATAAGAGCCTTGCCTCAAGGAACTTATAAAGGACTAACTGGATCATATAATCAAACAAATAAGGCAAAGTCAGTAAGGAGGGCTATTTTGGATGGAGTGCTCAGGGACTTCCTCTTTGAAGTGTCATTTATCTGAGCTCTAAATGACAAGAAGGAGCTTCCTGTCATGTGAAGATCTGCAGGACAGAACTTTCCAGGAGGAGGGATCATCAACTGCAAAGCATCTGGAGGAAAAACAACTTGTCGTTTTGAAGATAGGAAAGAAGCCAATGTGGCTGGAGGTTAGGGAACCAGAGAGTAGGAGGCAGACAAAGGTCAGGTGCCAAGCTGCAGCAAGGATTTGCTTTTCATTTAAAATATAATGGGAGATATTGGAGGACTTTAAGCATATTGGCTGCTCCATGGAGGATGCATTGTAGGGGACAAGAGTGTCAGCAGGGGTACTAGATAGGAGGCTGTTTTAATAGCTTGGGCAAGAGATGATACTGGCAATAGAAACAGATGAGTGGGCAGCTTTGAGTGACAGTTAGAGCATTTGAGTTACATTTTAGCTGGCAGGACTTGCTGATGGGTCATCTGGGGATAAGAAACAAGAGTGAATCAAGGATAACTTTGAGATAGTTTGAGTCAAGGATAATGACTCTTAGATTTTTGCCACCATTGATTAAATAAGAAAAACTTAAAAGTGAAAAAGGTTACAGACTATGAGAATCAAGATTTCTCTGCCTGGGGTTTCCAACTCCAAATTATGGAAACAATCTTGCTTCTTTGTATGATGATCATACTTCTCTTAGAGCCTCTTACTTTTAGCATAATGTATAGCACACCTAGAGAGAAACCCACATGGTTAGGTAGCATTCTATAAAGGATGCTATTTACCTGACTTTTCTCTCTCTTGAGTTAAATTGTTATTATCCCAAGAAACTGCCTATTCTAGAAATGTAGCTATCTACTTTTTAAATTTTGAATTTGCCAAAGTAGCAGGATTTGTTAAGAATAAGTAATGGCATTTATATACATTATACTACTTGTTAAGAGTATAGCAAGTCCAGAATTTTAAGTGCCATTCAGATGTGATATAAAGCATGAATGTTTATTTTCTGTAATTAATTCCTTGTTGCGTCGCCATTTCAGTGATACTGGGGGGTATGAAAGCACTGATTCAAGATAGCACATCTTTTCTCAAACTCTCTGGTTTTAGCTTAGTCTCTTTTGGGTAAATATTCAGAAAATTCACATTTCAACTCCCCAACAGTCCTATTTATCTCCTCTTTGAAGGTCTTTCTCTTCTCTGCCCTGCTTCCTAGGATGGCTTGTAGATGCAGGAGAAGCCCCAACAAAATGGACTGAGAGAATCTCAAGTCTGTGATATTGAGGCTACTCCCACCTGGCTCTTTTGGGCATTGTTATGGGACCAGCCTGCACTCATAGCTTCTAATTTCAAAATTCTTATTCTTTGTTTCATATTTCTTCCAACTGCAAAGCTCCTTCTAGTTCCTTGGTTTTCTTAGCCTGTTTGTCTCAACTACCAGGTAGTTGATACTGGTGGTTTTCTCAGCACTGGTGTTCAGTGTGCCATATTTGGGAAGTTGACTTCTGCACCCTTTTTTCAGGCTAGCCTGCTAGAGGACCCTGTAAGTCTTACTGGACATGGTGCTGTACTGACCACAGAGATTTTATAAGAGGCTTGCCATTTTCCTCTATCATGAGAAGGAGCAAGCTCTCTTGCACTGACATTTCCCTCAGTGCAAGTTATCAGGAGTTTCTATTACTCCACCGTCAGTCACCTGAGGAGCTCAGGACACTGCAGTCTGTTTGCCCTTTTCTTCCTCCCACCTTCTTTTTTTTAAAATAACTTTTATTAGAAAAGTTTTGGGTTTACAGGACAATCATGCATGAAATATATGATTTTCATACACCAACACTTGCATTTGTGGGGAAAATTTGTTGCAATTGATGACACTTTTTTTGGTAGTTCTACTATTTCTTAAACATTTATTACAACTGATAAAATATTATTAAAGTAGTACTATAACAGTTGTCCATAGCTTATGTAGAGGTATTTCCCCCATATTCTTAACCTATTACTACTTTTATGCATATTTTTATTTTATTACTATCTACCCATATACTGGTTAAAGGGAGTGTCAGTCACAAGGTTTTACAATCACACAGTCACATGATAAAAGCTATATAGTTATGCAATCATCATCAAAGATCAAGGCTACTGAATTATCGTTCAACAATTTCAGATATTTTCCTCTGGCAACCTGATACACTAGAAACTAAAAAGAATATCTATGTGATGAGTTAGAGTCATAATCACTTGTTAAACACTAATTTCTCAGTTACACCTACTCCCTCTCGTTTGATCATTCTCTCAATCTTCAGGGATGTCTGGGCAATGACCATTTTATCGTCCTCATGCTGGAAAGGACTTCAACCATATAAAGTGGAGGAATGAAACTGGTTGATATTCTTAGAGAGATTGGTACCTCTCTAAGAGGTTACAGGGCTTATCTGGTCTCAGAAAAAATCTGGAAGACTTATGGTTCTGAAAAATAAATATACTAGGTAAAACATGTATAGCAGAGAATTCTTTAGGGTTATCAGGAATACTATTGGTTAAGGTTTGGCATACTGTGGCAATTTGCAATGTCTGGCTGAAACGTGCATAAGAATAACTTCCAGAATGATCGTTCAACTCTATTTGAAATCTTTTAGCCACTGAAACTTTACTTTGTTCCATTTCTTTTTTGGCTTAGAGAGGCCACATCTGAGCCATAAAAGAAGTTCTCTGGGATGACTCTTAGGTATGATTATGAGTAGGCTTAGCTTTGCCATTGAAGAATGAGTTTCATAAGGACAATCCTCAAAGTCAAGGGCTTGTCTTATTAAATTAGGAATCCCTGTGAGAATAAATGTCAGGAATTCTGGGGAATTTTAATGGTTCCACATTTTTTCCCCAATCCTTCAAGGGGACTTTGAAAATGCTTTCTTATTTTCTGCCCAGAATGCTCTGGATATCGGGATATTACATTAACTAGTAGCAGATCTCATTCCCTATTCTAGAGTCCATGTAATTATGTTGTTTAAATACACTGACAAGATAGGTTAAATTATAGGGTGCTATAAAAAATTTAAATTTTGGACCAAATAAATTTCTCTTCCTTTGGTCTCACACAGAAATTGGCGTTTTAAGGTACAGACAATATTTTCCTTTACTCTGTACTATGACTTAACTCTCACTTTCTTGATATTGAAAAAGCTGTTCCCTTTTTTTGACTGATAGAAATTTCTTTTATTTCATATACTCCTTCCTGCCTATACTATGACAATGTAAAAGTCTATGGTCTGAAATTATATAGGGTTGACTCTTGATGTGTGAAGGTCATATCGAAAACACTTTTCTTTCAACAAACTAGGCCTTATTTTATACACAGATGTATGCATGCACACACTCAAATGCATGCTATCTGCTTCAAGATCTAATTTTTCACTGCTGTATCTAGAACAGAAAACTATTTGCATACAATTGGCATTTAATTAATATACATTTAATGCATTAATAAATGAGGAACATATATTAAGAATTAAAACTTTAACATTGACGTTTTATCTTTGAATTTCTACCATAAAAGAAGCAGCAGTGTTTTTTCCAGAAATGGTTGCCTCAGGCTGAAGAGGGTAGGCTCACAGGAAAACACCTTAACATGTCTTAAGATTATTATCTATGATATACTATATATATAAATGATAAGTAAGTATATTCGGGGTTTTTTAAAAAATCAATTTCTAGAATATTTATACTAAGATCCTTGATGGAAGTTTTAGTCATAGTAGCTAAAGGAATGGACCTTATTCTGGATCCTTTCACAATCGTTGTTTTAGAACTCTTACCATAACCCATTTAATTGGAGGGATGAGTTTTAAGTCAGAAAGACGTGGGTTTGAACCAGGCTTTACCACTTGTTATCTGTGTGGAGCCTTAAAATGCTGAATAAATCGTGACTGTCATTCTTGGCAGGTTCCTGGTCTCTGGGACTGATGTTTCTTATAATTCTATGTTTCTGTAAATTTGGTTGCTCCAATAATTACCATATTTTTCTAAGAACAATTTCTATAGATATTTCCTCTTTTTAGTATGTCTGCAAATTGCAGGCTGCCTGTCACATTTGTTATACTGGGATCTATTTCTTTCTTTGCCCTGAATGCTTCTTTACAAAAGTAAAATGATCACAAAAATGTGTAATCATTTTATATCCACTTCTTTGCGAGCTACGTTTGGTTGTTAGATAGTGTACTCATAAATCTGCTTTAACCCGCTATATTTCAGTATCATTTTCCTCCTGAAGTATACTTTGTGAAATAACTTTTTGTCACTGATCAAGATGATAAAGTCGCATTTTCTCTCTGTTATACTGATGGATTATACTTATATGCTTTCAAATAATAAATAATCCTTGCATTCCTAGGGCAACCTGCATTTAATAAGTGGGTTTCTAATGGAATGCTATAAGCTTTTTCCTTTAATCCTCTGTGGAATTGACAAGCAGTGTGCTAGTAGATTGATGTAAAGCTTATTCATTTGTTATATTGTTGACTTCAACTTGAATTTGTTTAGCAATTTAGGTTTTATGTGTGTCAGTAAAATTTATCAGTAGTTTTCTTTTCTGTTTATTGTACTTCTAAATTAATATCTTATATGCTGTAGCTAAAAGACTATGGAATGAAAGTGATGCTGAAAATTCTAACGAGTATATATGGATATTGACCTTTAAACCTGCTCAATTAAACCGGCAACTAATTCTGAATCAATCGGTCTGACAAATGTTTATTATACTCTGTGGGAATACAAAATATATAGACCATTAAAGAGGATACAGCCTTATAAGACTAAAATATGCACATGTGAAATAATTTAAGTATACTTAATAATATATTAGGAAATCAAAACAATTCTAATGCATCTCTGTAGTAGCTATTATTGGTCAAATAATCACCCCCTACCCCCCATGGCATAAAGGCTCACTTTTGGAAAGGCCATTTATATGGGCCTGTTTCTTTCAGTTATTAACAATTTTCACTCTATTAAAACTGATGGTTGGAGCATACAAAATAGATCATAATCAGAGTAGAGTGGAGGACATTTCAGATTTTCTGAATTTACCTCCCTCTTAGACTAAAGGTGGTAAGTAGATCGATGAGTCAGGAAAGCACATGAGTGAAAGCAGTACTTGAAGGCTCAGAGGCAGCATGAGTTAATTGTGTCAAAAGGTCAGTAAGCAGCATTGTAGAAATGGAATATTGGGTCAACATTGGAATGATGAAAGAAACAAAGATGAGTGGTTCAGTACAAGGGTGTGCTTTATGGTTTATGTCGGGTTTCTAATGGGGTGCTCAAAGTTCAGCTTCAACTTTTTCTCCTGCTAGTCATTTCCATGAATGATTTTCATGAACCTTGAGAGTTTAGGTGAAAAACAGGCTTCCTGTGGCCTAGATGCACCCAGCCTTTGTTGGACTTGCAAATTGTCCAGAAATCCTACATCAACTGTCAGCATCTAAAATTGAAGAGATATCTGGTAACTTTTCAGATTCCTTTGTTTCTTACAAAACCCTGAATACTTTGCCATATTCCTCATGGCAAAAATCAGCCAGAGCCGAAGAGTGGCTATCTTCTTTAGACTGGGGAATTCGCTCTGCAGTTTACCTCAATTCCTGCCACCCCTTGTCTTAAGCCTAATTGTTTTACTCATTTGTCTTATTTGTCTGGATCTTGAGTTTCCAAACCTTGATTTCGTGTTTGTGAAATGCATAAAGCTGGGAGAAATTGTGATTTCCTTGCATTACAGGCTTGTGGGGTAAAACCTTTTGGGGAGCTAAAGAATAGGGCTCAAAAGGGATAGTGTAATAGTTACCATTTGGGGTAAGTGCTGTGCTAGGTTTTACATATATTGTCATTCATTTTTTCATGAGAATATAAAAAGAATACTATCCCCATTTTGTGGTTATGGAAATCAAGTGTTGATGAGTTAAGGGCTGGCTTAAGGTCCTGCGAGGTGGCAGAGTCAGAATTCATACAAGGATCTGTTTTACTCCCAAATGATCCTTTTTCCCTCTACCTTGAGGAATAAGTTATCAGCCTGTGTTCTAAACAGTCAACAACGCAAATATAGGGTAGTCTTAGTTTGACAACAGTCTGTGTAGTAAAGTTAAGCTTATTACCTCAATTCATATGGAATATTTCTACCAAAAATCACTTGCTTGATATTGATCTGTATCAGTTGACCGAATTGTATCCATTATGAAGGAATGATAATTATACTTTGTATTTATGTATCAAATAGATTACTGGGAACAGCGGTTTAAGTATACATGGAAAGAGTAGAGCTTGTTTAGGAAGCAGCGATCAGGAACTGTTGAAACAGTGGGACTAGGTATTAGTCAAGATTCTTTTGGCTTCAAGAGATGAACCCAACCTAAGTTGGCTTAAGCTAAAATGGAAATGTATTGATACATGGAGTTGAAAATTTCGGGAGATATACTGACTGTATGCAGGAGCTCACATAATTTTATTTGGTTGATAAACAGCAAAAGCCTGGAGTGGCCAACAGCATCTAGCCCTTATGCCTGAAGTATGATAGTTCGGGAGACAAGCTGGAGATGAAGCTGGAGAAGAGGGCAGACTAGAGAGATACATGGAGTCTTGAGACCAGGATAAGGATTTGGATTTTATTCCAAATGCAGTGGAAACCCGTGGAGTGTTTAGAAAGGTTGTAACCTTTGTGTATATAGTTTGAATCAAAATTTAAAATCCCATACCATAATGATGCAATGTTGATATTGTGATTTATATTTTTCAGGAGTAAAATTTTGACTGAATTAGCTTAGTTACTTCTTTCCTAAATAATGTGGTTGTTACACAAATAATGGTATTGTACAACTATTATTACTGTACTAGAACAGAGTCCTGACCCCCTTGTCAATACAGTTTTAAAATTCGAGTATGAACAATCTGGAGAAGAGAAAAATCACAAGGGCACATCTTATAATGTTTGGGGTCAATTTTAATTTAACCTTTCTAATGCTCTTGATTCTTGCAATTCTTTGCCACACCTGTCTGTGCTTTCTATGATATCTGGATCCCTACATGAAAATATAAACCAATGGAGAGAGGGTACTAGATAGAAGCTGGAACTATGCCACTCAGTGAAGCAGTGTCTTTACAGGAAGTATTAATTATAGAGCGCCTGGCTTTGAGAGTTAAGGTTTTGGTTGTAGGAAACTAGGTTGGAAAGCTAGTTCAGAACTTTGGAATTCCAGACTCTTTCAAAAGATTCAACTGGATATATGCCAAAGGGTTTTATTGTGCCATTTCCATAGAGATACAGGATTATAAACAGAAAGTAATAGGCTTTTCCCTTCAAAAGATACAGTTGAAGGTAATTTCACAGAAAATGAAGCAAGTACATAATATACATGGTTTTCTATAGCTCCTGCTCATTTGGAGCAGAATAATAAATTAATTTAGAGGTTTGATGATCCTTCAAATCTTTCACAAGCAAAAGAAAATCCTCAATTTTATTTTGTAGGAACTGAAGAGCAGATAGTTCTATTCTTTGGTGATTAACATCATTGTAAATTTCAGGTTAAGACAAAATTCATGCGTCTTAAAAATTAAGAAAAAAAAAAAAGCATGAGCTAAGGTTTATATCATTTGGCTAAATTTAAAAATCCTAACCAGTGTTTCCCCTCTCCCTGAGAAATTGGAAATGGTTTGCACTTACATTTTTATGTAAATAATGTTGCCTCATTATGAAAACTCAATGTGTTGATCAGATATTTGGAACTATTAAAGAAAGAATGAAGGAAAATGGCATTAATATTGGACAGGGCACCAATTTACCTGAAAAGATTTTGATTTAGGTAATTTCTTTTCAGACTTTCCATCTTTATGATTTTAATTTGAAATCTTTTACCAACAGCCAATCTACCACTGACTTTAAGCCTTGCTTCTTTATTTTGGATCACTTTAGCATTTTAAAGAACATTTATCTCTAATGTGCTTGGCAAATTTAGGAAGGAAAGGTCAAATCATTCTTTTCTCTTGACTGAATATTGCAAAAGACACTTTCATTCGTAACATTAATGAATTTTATTATATTTATAGACACTATAAACTTCTTTATTTCCCAGTAGAAAATTACTTTCAGAAGGATTTATTCTATCAAAGCTCTATCAAGTAATTGTTGACCTTCTGTTAATTTAGACTCAATTACATTTATACCAAAGTTTTAAAATTCATTATTATGTTATACTGTTATTATACACTAAATAAATTTCTCTGAAAAAGAAATTATGTTCCATAATTTAGTGCTGCATGCTGTAAATTATCAAGTATTATTCTTTGTTCTCCATTTGTACAATAGATGAATAAATTCTCAAGTGGATGAGAGAAGACACATAATTATCCATTTTATTATTACCTTTAATAATTACATATAGCATAACTTTTACACTTGCAAAAACTTACCAAATTAGAAGTTTATAAATGAGATAATTAAAACCAATAGTTTACCAAGTAAAATTAGAGAGAAATTGGGAAGATTAACTCAGAAAAAAGAAGAAAAGCACAAATTAATTCTAGAAATGAAAAAGGTTATATAATTATTACTGAAAAAATTAAAAGAGAAGAGAATATTTTAAACAACTTTATAACAATATATTTGAAAACTTAGGTGATATCACAAATTCTTCATAAGGCATAACTTACAAACTGACTGAAATTAAATAGAAAACCCAAACAAACAGCTTAGAATGAATAGTTAATAGCTGTATTAATCTTACAATCCATTCACTTAAATCTTTTACCCAGATTTCTGAACCTTACTTGGGTGATACCCTTTTATAAGCTTGAGCTTGTTTGAAGCATAATTGCTAACATACTATTATTACCAAGCTGTGCAGAGTAATTATATTAGAGTGAAATGTGATATAGAAGAAAACGTTTCTAATAGGAAAATTAGTGAAAAATCACTGGTTCATCTGAGGAAGAAAATAATTTGGTAAAGAGTTAGTAAAGTGAGTGGATGTTGATATTCTTTATCTTTGGAAGTGGTATTTGGTGAGTACCAGGAATACCCTAGAATGTTTGGGTGTCAGCACATTGAAGTTTTTGGAAAAATTCATAGTGACAGAGATAAATGTATCATCAGGGTAGATTACCCTCATAGAACAAAATTTCAAATGATGAAGATAAGAATTAGGATAATGACTTGTGGAAGTGTCTCAATCTTCATCTATGTATATGCTTAAGGAAACAAGAAAATATGTTTAAGTCTTTTCAGGTGTTTTTTTGGTATTCAAGATTCCTTCGTGGGTGGTTGAACCTTAGCATGGTCTTCATGTGATAAGATTCCCTGCTCTTATGTTCAGAAATTTCCTTCATGCCCTGGATGCTAAAATCTGGTCTGCCTTTTGAAAAACTACTGATAAATTAACTAGAAAATAACTATACCTTAAGACTCCATTAATCCCAATTCAAGACATCTTTTTGCATTACTGAAGAGAAAAAAGAAATAGAAAAACTGCCTCATATTTATTCAGAATGATTTCAAAGGAATTCTAATATCATATTTCCTAAATTTTGAAAAATTAAAATGTTCCAATAGGTTTGAAGAATTAAATTATTATAATGGTCACATATAGACACCTCTCAAGTTATTTTTCTTTGGAAATTTGTACTGATTGAAAGTTTCAGCTGATATTGGAAAGTTATCTATATTATAGATTAATTATTGTGTGATGTTTAAATTCCTTCCATTTACACAAAATTTATGACTTATTATTAGGAAGAATTAGACCTGCCTTGTCAGATAGTCTTCCTCTCTTCTTCTCTCCAACCCCCAACTCCCCATTCTACACTCAAACCTTACAAATCCAGCGTTCTATTGAAAAACACCTTGAATCTTTAGGGCTGTCCCTTAATCTCTTTCCTCTCACTTTGGTCACAAACAATTTCTTTGCTCATCTCTTCCTTTTGCTTTACTTTATCTAGTGAAATAAAAATTACTGCCTGTGTCTTTAAAGAGACTGCATTATAATTACTGAATTGTTTTATAACAATTTACTGATTTGCCTCTCTATTTTGATAGCAGGGGTTTTGTCATATTCATGTCTATGCCTAACATTGCCTGGTACAAAGTAAATGCTTGATTATATTTGGTATACGTATCTTCTCCAAACAGAGAGAGGGTAGGAAAAGTATCTGTCTTTGTTTTATGTAGTATCAAAAGAATAATGCCTCCCTAACCCTGACATTTAGTACTTGCCATTTAAAAGACTAAATAAAAAGAAATGTGTGAAGAATGTGTGCAAAATAATGGATTCCAAATGACCAACAAACATTTGAGAAGATATTCAATCTCACTTGTGGTTAGAGAAGTGTAAATTAAAATGAAATATTTTGGTTCAATTAGATTTCAAGAAATTAAAGAGGTTAATAATATGCAAATTACTAGTAAGAGTTTGGGGAAATTGTGCTCCCACACACTGTTGGCAGGACTCTAAATTATAATAAATTATAATTTAGAATAGTAATCATTGTGGAACAGTAATAATTAGAAGGAAACAAATCCAAGCTGTTTGAGTCAACAATCACACTAAGTGGAATTTACCTTACAGAAAGAAATATACTACTTTGTAAAGATATTTGTGTAAGGATGCTTGTTACACCATTGGTAAAAAAAGAAAGGAAACAACCTAAACGTTAACTCATAAAGGAATTGTTTAATAATTATAATACATCCAAATTATGAAGCTACAAAACTAATGACATATATCATTATTATTAGCTTGATGAAATAAAATGTATTTTTGTAAATAAAAATAAGACACTATTATAGAATACATGAGAATTCTATAATAATATTTTTAAGGTAATAGGAACAAAACATGGGTTTTTAAACTAAAGCTAAAACCATGAGTAACAACTCATTGGAGTGTTGTCAGATCTGAGTTTCTCCCTGGAAGGGAGGGAACCCTCTGAAATGTCAGATGGCTCACTAAGAACAATCCTTGGAGAACAGACTGCTCATGCCTAGAGGTTTATGTGTGTTTCCTGTAACAAGAAAAAAAATTTTTTTGGAGTGCATGGGCTGGGAATTGAACCCATGTCTCCCGCATGGCAAGTGAAAATTCTACCACTGAACTCCCTTTGCATCCTTCTTCCAATCTTTTGAAAGCAAAGAGTAGCCAGGAAAATGAAGTCAGTCAGATCCTTAGGGTCATTACTTCTCTCTTTGCTTCTCTCTCAATTCTTAGTTTTATGGCAAACCACTTCTAGTTCACTTTCTAAACTATTTCAGTTGAACTTTATTTATGCCTCAATAGATATTTTTCTACTGCAGTCATTGAAATATTGGCCACAATTCTAAATTCCTCCCAAAAAAACAATCAAATTTCCAAGCAGTCAAGACATATCAGTACCTGTCGATATTTTTCCTGTAGCACTATCCTATCCTGGGAGGTAAACCAGGGGAGCTGAAGATATATCTAAGAATACTAATAGAAGTGGATATTGAGTTTCTTATTCAGATCATTTATAAGGACTACCTTCTTTTTTACTGAAATATCCAAATTTTATTTTTGACCTGCATTGTCCAGATAATTGCCTTGATTCTGGGTTTTTCTTAAGAAGGCAGATGTGTATCTACCATATTTTGCAGTGAAGATCAACGCAAAAGAGTAGTGAGGCGAGCTGTCAGACAACATTGAAATATGTTTGTAATGTATTTTTAAACAAGTTGCAATGTAATTAAATTACTATTGCTAATTTCCTAGTTTTAGAGATTAGATTAGCTAAGCCATAGTATTCTGATGACTTGTGACCAATGAAGGGAGTATAGAGTTGGGTAATTTCTATGACCCGGCATCTTGCTCTGGAACTGACACCCATGGCATTAAGTGTTTTTAAAGCCTCTTTACTCTGAATCACTTCTCAGTGAGGTCAGAGAAAGCTCTCCCCACTGCTTCTGAAAAATGATGTCAGTGAAACTGCTTCAAATTGCTGAATAGCCGGGCTAATCCTTTTTGTCTCCAATCACATACTCTAAATCCATATATCTTTTTTTATACCATGGTAAGCTTTCCAGCTATAACAATACTTCTATTTGATGTGGATTGATGCTTGTGTAATGGTAATACACTGGCTGTAATGTATCTTTTTTGGATATCCTTAATTCACTTAAAATCTATTATTTCTCTTAATGACTAAGGGAGTTAAATATTATTTCCATGGCACAGAAAGAATATCTTCTATACAGAGGAATGTCAATTTACTTATTGGGTTCATTACTTTCTAAATAAGAAAAAACAAGAGATTATATGAGATATATACTTTTCTCTGTGATAATGATCATATTCCATTATCTAAATCCTTTAATAATTATAATTGCTCTTTTTAAAAAATGTACAGATTTCAGCACTGTTGTATTAATGCTCATTCTTTGGTGCAGGTTTAATGTGGAAACTGAACTATTATGACTGAGATCAAATTATTTTAGTGCTATATTTACATAGCAACATATATTTTGTCTTCAGAAGTCTTTCCCTCTCCTGAAGTTTTGGTGTTCACTTTTAGAGTTTTGAGTCTATATTTGTTTTACTTAAACATTTACTTTTCTGGAGTGACATATTAAATACTTTTGAGACTTTGAGTCAGAGGTATAAACTCTACTTCCTTCTTTCTTGGGTGTTGTACAAACATGGCTTTCAGTTGCCTTTTGATTAAAGAAGGAAAGGACAGCCTGCAGACTCACTATTTGCCTTAGTTTTCCAAGGCTGCTGTGAATAAGTACTAAGGCTAGTTGGCTTAAATAACTAGACTGTATTGTCAGGCAGGTTTGGAGACTAGGAGTCCAAAACCCAGGTGCCTGCAAGGTCACACTTTGTCTGTCAATAGCATCCTGGTGGTGGCTCGCCAGCCATCCATAGCTCATCTCTGCTCCTGGCCTGTGGTTGACTCTCTCCCTGTCTGTCGCCAGGACCCTGTGTCTCAATTTGCTCTGCTTACAAGGACTCCAGTCGTACTGGATGAGGGTCCACCGTAACTCAGTTTGGCCAACAAGGTCAAAGATTCTATTTATAAATGGGTTCATATAAACGGGCCCGGGGTGAGACTTGAATATGTCCTTATAGGGACATGATTCGATCCATTTTAAACACTATTTTACATACTGCTAGCCATATATTTATTTATTTGTTTCTCTATTTATTTGGACTTTCCCAAAGTACATGTTAACGTCTGTGCATTATAGGAGAAATGGATTTGTTTGATGAATTAATAGAATAAGCAAGATTTTGCCAACACTTAAAAAGAGCAGATATTTTAACAAATAACACATTGGTGTAAAAATGAATACTGCTAATTATTTTAATGACCATTTAGTATTAGATAACTGTTAAAATTAGTTCAAGCAAATTCTAATTAGGAACTCTTAACTACTGAATGTACTTGCAAGCGAAAAAGTTCATTGTTGGGAAGTACTCTGAAATTCATTATTTCAGGATAAGTGCTATATTTATCCTGTTAGTATGGAATAATAAATTTCTGTACATAAATATGGTTTATGACTAATGTACTTGTGCTCAAAATGTGTATGGTAATTTTTAATTTATTGATCTAAAAAGTCGACTATACAGATATTCTTTTATTCTCTCAGGGATATTTCATCACTAAAAAATATTAATGCAACAGAAACATCATTAGAATTTTCAGATTTGGATTATAATGTTGAATACAGTGCCTATGTCACAGCTAGCACCAGATTTGGTGATGGGAAAGCAAGAAGCAATATCATTAACTTTCGAACACCTGAGGGAGGTGAGTTTTCTTTTTTTTTATGAACGTAAGCTACCTGAAAGAATAATTCTTTTCCGATGAAGTGTTGGATATCAAAATATAAAGTTATTCAATATTACTAACATCTAATATACTTTACCAGTTAGATGGTGGTGTAGTTTGTTCCCATACGAGTTAGTTGTTTGATGTTGGGGAAGCTAATTAATTTCTCCATGCCTTAATTCATGGAAACAATACAGTAGTGACTTCCCTGAATCCTTCAGAGGATTAAATGAGTTTATATTGTGAATGCACTCAACACAGAACTTGACATATGGTAAGCACTTCCTGTGCTTGTTAAATGAAATGAAATAAATGCATGAAGGTTAGCTTTCTGTTAGCCTTTGCTCTGTATTTTTTCAATTCCAAAATTCTAAGTTGAAGTAGGATTTCACGTTTTGTATTCTATGTTGGAAACTTGCCATAATGTTGTTTTCAAATCCAGGGCAGTGGGGTTGTTTTGCAGCTGCAATAGTGTTTGTGAGTGAGAATGTACCTGTCCTCTGCTTGGATATTGCTATGGCAGAGTGTTAGAGGGATAGACCAGTTAGTTTTATTAATTTCATTTTTGACACATGATTGATATTATTCCTAATGTAAGTTCTTGTAAAACAATTTTCACTTTAACTTACTAAAGCAGGTAAAATTTAAGACATTGAATACAGAAACATTACTTAATACAGTTTTTGTCCCATTGCTTGTATTATAGCACCAAGTGATCCTCCTAAAGATGTTTATTATGTAAATCTCAGTTCTTCTTCAATAATTCTCTTTTGGACACCTCCTACAAAACCTAATGGGATTATACAATATTACTCGGTTTATTACAGAAATACTTCAGGTACCTTCATGCAGGTAAGACCTCAGCCTTCTCTTCATTCTTTATGCACGTCCTTCAGCTTTGTTGATAATATAGTCTTGGCATGGTAGAATAAATTGTTTGTCTTATATTGATAATTATGCCCAGATACATATTTTACAAGACTTCAACAGAAATATATATATATATATATATATATATATATATATATAGTGTTTGTATATATTTATATGATAGAGACAGAGAAATAGTAAAATGTATCTGACATTTCCTCATTACAATGTTCCTCATGTTAATGGAAGTTTTGTAAATATATGCACTGAGAATGGGATACAGCTATACACACAGCTCATTTCTATACCAATGAAGTTGCCACCGCTTTAAAATCATATATTTAAGCATAGCCCACAATTCCATTTCCTCCGTAAAGTATTCTCTAGAGTTAATGGTTTCATTTATTCTCAAATTTTTTTCTCAGCTAAAACCTTTCTTTCATTTGTATACTGTGTAAGTAATTTTAATGTTTGTGTGCTTTTCTTAAATTTTAAATATATTTTTCTTTTTAGCAATGTTGTTATTAATAATAATAATAATAGTATCTAGGGTCAGATAAATGAAGACCATGAGCAGTTTAGCCATTTACTTTGTGGATTGCAGATTCTAGTCTACCACAGTTTGCAGATGGGCACTTTCTAGGATGTGATGGTGACAGTTATGAAAATAGCTAAAAAAGTATTTCATTTAGATAAATATTTTCAATTTTTTTCAACAGAACTCATTTCTGTCAAGTAAATTTTTCATGGAACTCTAATTTATGGACAACATATAATTGAGGTGGTTCTTATTGAATTATGGATTGGGAGAATTGGAATATCATTTTAAAAACACTAATTTAGAAGAAATACTTCTTACAGAATATGTTCCTTTCATTCGTAGAAATTATCGACTACATGTCAATTGTGACTTTGGCCATTCTTCTTTTTTTTTTATCATTTTAAGTAGGAGGAGGAAAAAGATACTTCTTGGTAGTTCTGAGTCGGCTAAACCTTTTAGTGAATAACAAACTGACTTTAGTCTCTAGCGTTAGTTCCTGTGGGTGAAAATTTCTGGGACGAAATCATCACCTGCTCTAGGGCAGCTGTATTACAGGCTGATGAATAGGTTAGGAAAGCACTTTGCAAACTGTTCCGGATCTAACTCAGGAGGAAAAGGAAGTCTAAAGGCTGGTTTAGTTTCTGTTTTCCGTTGTGGGTCCTCTAAGAGTGGAGTTAAGGTGACAATTTAAACTTTGTGCCAAAAAGAAAATTATTTTATAAAAGACATGTAGTTATAGGTACAGAGTTTTGTTAATAAATGTTCTAAGAGCAGAAAGAAAAAGAAGGTTCCATAGCTCATTATTTCTCCCTTTTGTTCCTCTCTGTTTGAGGAAGAGAAATGAGGATTTGAGATGCAATTTATTTTTCACCGCAATGCTGTTTACAAATTACACAACATGACGTCATGCCATAGAAACGATGAGAATTGTATCTTTTTCTTCTTTCATGTATTTGACAAAAGCATCACAGAGTTATTTCAGTAGTTCTGAATCTTAGAAATGGTTTTGCCTATGTGCAATTTACTGTATGGCCTATACATGATTCTATTTTGGTCCTTTTTTTGGTCTGCATCTAAATAATCAAATGTAGGCATCTAACTGTGGTTTAAACATGAGCTTATGGACCTATTTATTCAAACCCGGTTATATAATATGATCCTAGTTGAAATTTAATATGATCCTGGTTGAAATTTATCTGTTTGGAAATATTATCACTTATTAAAAAATTTTAAGAATGCTTTTACATGTGACAGCTGCACAAAAGCATAGGCTGATGATGCTAAAGCATTTCAGAAGTATAGTCTCATATTGCTTGAAGTTCATCCATACTTCAATTTATTGCTAAAGTTAATGTCAAAAATAGCACCACTATGTTAAAAAACTAAATTTCTATTTTGAATTAGGAGAGTAGGGGAAATCCTCAAAATGAAGATTGTACAGCCGAACAGGAGTACAGTGTTTTTCTTGCTCGTTCTCTTCTTTCTCCTTTCCATATAACTTTATAGATTATCCTATGCATGGCGCATCAATTTCTGCTTTCAATTCCAGGTGCCTGTTACTTGTCTTAGCACCCCTATTGGGTGACATTTATTTTTCCATCCCTTGTAATCCCCTTACACTGTATAATATATAGGCTTAATGTACATAAATATTTTAATTGAAATAATATGAAATTATTATAATAGACTGTTATTTTTTATACTTAGTTATAATTTTAGAGTACTGGTATGAAGTGATCTTTCTCAGACTTTGGCAAATTAATCTCTCTCCTACTTCTTGACATCCCATCTTGTTCTTATTTTGGCTGTCTTACACTGGGTTCTGCATGGTGTATTAAGTCTTATATATTTTAATTTTCACCCACTTATATTACATCTCCTTAGCGTGTCTAGATTTACCTTATATGCAAAAAGTGCCAAGTGAATATTTGTTCATTGTTCAAATTTGAAAAACTTTCACTAAATACTTTCTGACTGCATTTATACTCGCAAAAGAGGAAGATTTAATTTGACAGTTTGAGCCAAAGACATTTTTTGTAAAAGTAAACAAATGAATGAAATAGTCATTGGGATAGTGATCTAATTTGTCAAACTTGTTGCATGTCTATGCATGCTGAATGACATATTTAGCAGGAATGACTTACTGGGTGACTCAAAATAATTTGTTCTGTAGCAGTTTCCAAGCCTATAGGAAAACAGAATAAATTCTGTAACAAATTAAAATTTACAAAAAAAAGCTACATTCCTATTTTTAAGTGCCACTTTGTATATAAACTTCATTTCATCTGTAAAACAGATGTGCTGAAATGTATTAAGGTTCGTGGATCATATATTTTTTTTTGCATGGGCAGGTACTGGGAATCAAACCCGGGTCTCTAGCACGCAAGAGAGAACTCTGCCTGCTGAGCCACCGTGGCCCACCCTCGTGAATCATATTTTATGTGTGATTGTTAGATTACACTAACTTATCTGTACCTAAATAAGTAACCACAAACTAAAATAACTCTTTTATTATTATTCTACTCTTTTTTTCCCCAAAACATTGGCAAAAAAGCACAAAAATTTGCTGAATTTAATTTATTGATACATTGCTAAACCATCCTGACCATACTTTTTGTTAAACTGATGATCATTTCAGTGGAATTAATTACCATTTATTGGTTCTTTACTGTGTGCCTGAAATGGTATTAATTGTTATTTGTGCTTCATTTCGCCTAATCCTCAAAGCCTTTCTGTGAAGTGGAGATGATTATTCCCATGTTACAGTTGAAGAAAGGGAAGCTGTGAGATTAAATAAGTTTATCCAGGGCTACTCTGCCAGAAACTGAGTGGGCATCTATAAGATTCCAAGGCTATCATACAATTTGGATGGATGCAGATTTCTCAGTGTAGATGGGCATTATTAAAAAACTATTTCTAGTATTTGCCTCTGTGCATTTTTAAGTATATATTCCTGTATTTTAGAATTGAAATGGTTAGATATATGTTTTGTTTTTAAAGTTTTGTCAGAAAGGAAATGATTGTATAATAATAATTCAGGACAAATGTAACTCAGTCAGGCAAGAGATTTAAAACAATTTCCCCAATTCTGCATATCACAGAATGCATCTAAGTATCTTCCCTTTGCTCATCACAGTTGTAGAAAAAAATAAAAAAGACAACACAGTCAAGATGAAAAACCACTTGAGAACATAGACATTCCTTTATTATTAACAGGAAGAAAAATTTAGAAATATCCATAATGCCCCAAACTTTAAAAAAGAAATACATGGTCAATATGTCTAAAAATACTTGAATGTTTCATGAGATAAAATGACACCAATCAATACATTTGTAGCATTTTCATTTTTTGACTTGACCATCTGCTACTAAACTTAGAGTTTTTGCTTTTTTGCTACTCTGTGTATTGATTTTGTAGTAAAATGTACTGCCATCTATTCCTCTTTTAGTACAGTTTTCCAGTTAAATCATTACATTGAAAATGCTTTATGTTGATTTTCCTCAAAATTAACATTAAGATGAGATAACCTATTCATAGATAATACTTTGATGTGATCATATATACTTAAAAATGCATCTGAATAATTAAAACAATATGTTTATTTTTCAGAATTTTACACTCCATGAAGTAACCAATGACTTTGACAATATGACCATATCTGCAATAATAGATAATCTGGCAATATTCACCTACTATACATTTTGGGTAACAGCAAGTACTTCAGTTGGAAATGGGAATAAAAGCAGTGACATAGTTCAAGTGTACACAGATCAAGACAGTATGTAACAAAAAGTATTCTAATCTTTAATAGAATTATTTCTCAATTTTATCTTATTTCAGAAACTTTCACTAATTTTATGTACTGATAGTAAAATCTATATTTTAATCAAGCATTTGTACAAATGCATTTAATATAGCATAAGCTATTACTATAATAATGGTCTTTTCTATTCATGGAAACTGTTGCCATATATTTATGAAAGTCCCATTGCTTTTATTGCTTTGAAAGGTGTCATAGCTATCCAGTTGTGGGTGCTGGAAATACTGCTGCATACATGCATAATATACATATCCATTTCTTTAGAAACTACTTTTTTGGTTTCAGCAACTTGTTCCATTTTCACTGTTTGAATCAACATAGAACTCCAAGCAGCATCTTTGTTCTTATATATATATTTCTTTTATGCCACTTCTGCAGTATCCTGTCTGTGCTGAGTAATCAAAAAATCATAATGGTTAAAGTGCTTTTTTGTTGTTGCATGGACAGGCACCGGGAATCAAACCCTGATCTCCTGCAAGGCAGGCGAGAATTCTGCCACTGCGCCACCATCACCCACCCAAGGGCCTGATGCTTTTTTTTTGTTTCAGCTTTGAGAATACAATGCTTCACGTATCCTTGTCTGTTTCTTTTGTGATTCTTTCCGTTGTCCATTGTTTATTTTTTAGAGATTAGTCTCATTGAGAAATGTCATTGACCTCTACTTCTGCTGAGAGTAAAACTTCATGTTTGTTACCCGAAGATTACAAATTAGCAGACAGCATGAGCATGAGAAGTGAATGTTTTCCTCAGTGTTGGAAGTCTTTTGAATAGCTAACAAGTTGATCAGTATAAAAAAAATTCCAGACAGAGTTAATATTATAAAATAGGTGGTAATAGGTTGTTGAGAAATGTTTTATTATAAAATGAGTACAATGTCATTTCAAGTATACTTTAAATGCAGATCTCTCCCAAGATTGTTGCCAACCTGCAAAATTTTATCAGTTACAGTTATAGCCCAGTGAATAATAAACACTTATGTACTGTCCCAGGTGTGACATCACAGCTACATTAATAAAGAGAGTCCGATCTTACAAACACCACAGATTTCTGAAGATTGGCACATTGTCAGTGAAGTCATTTATTCATATACAGATTTGTGCTGTCAACCTGGTATGTGAGAAAATGTTGGAACTCAGTATCAGAAAAGCTGAGTTAGTATTAGCTCTTCCTCCTACTAACAATATGGTTTAGGCAAAGCCTTTGAGCCTCAGTTTTCTCTTATGGACAGCAAGGATAAAGTTTAAGAGAAAGAAACTAAAAATATTATTTAAAAAATGTAAGCTGCCAAATGTAAATACATGAGTACAGAAATGCAAACACATGCGTATATAGGCACAGAAATAACATCCATATTGCAGAAGAGAAAAGCTAAGAGAATATTTATGTCGCACAATTCTCACACATGCTAAAAATGGCAGGGTTTATTTTGAATGCTTTTTAAAATAATTATTTAGAAGATATTTTATAACAGGTGGTGTTAAAACATCTGCATTTAAGTACTGTAAGAGCTTGTGTTGTGATAGATACTTTTTCAAAAGATATCTTCAGTTTATGAATTTACTTCAATTTGATTTAGAGTAATTGATGATATTTTATATTTTGCACATTACCTGTCCTAGTACCCGAAGGGCTTGTTGGAAACCTGACTTATGAGTCTATTTCATCAACTGCGATAAATGTAAGCTGGGTCCCGCCATCTCAACCCAATGGGCTGGTCTTCTACTATGTTTCACTTAGCTCACAGCAGACTCCTCACCACGTGAGACCACCTCTAGTTACATATGAAAGAAGCATATATTTTAATAATCTGGAAAAATACACTGATTATATATTACAAATCACTCCATCAACAGAGAAGGGATTCTCTGATACCTATACTGCCCAGCTACACATCAAAACTGAAGAAGATGGTAGGCTAAACTCTTTAATTGCCTTTTAAGCAGATTAATTCTTTCTCTTAATTTATATTGCCTTTTGATAGAAAATGTTATCCTTATAATTATGTAGCTTGTTTGTTCTCAAATAACTAACCTTTTAATAAGCCCAGTAGGCTAGTAAATGTTTCCTGAAATTAAAAGATTTAGCTACTATAGAATTAATATCCATTTTTATTGAAGCCTCTTTCTTTTGCTAATTCACTTTTGTTTCATTTAATATTCTCTTTTTCTTTTATAGTCCCAGAAACTTCACCAATAATCAACACTTTTAAAAATCTTTCCTCTACCTCAGTTCTCTTATCATGGGATCCCCCAGTAAAGCCAAATGGTGCAATAATCAATTATGATTTAACTTTACAAGGACCAAATGAAAATTTTTCTTTTATTACTTCTGATAACCATATAATATTGGAAGACCTTTCACCATTTACTTTATATAGTTTTTTTGCTGCTTCAAGAACAATAAAAGGACTCGGTCCTTCCAGTATTCTTTTCTTTTACACAGATGAATCAGGTAAGTCAGACTTCATATTTCTTCAAATGATTTCATTGTTGCAGCACTTGCTTTCTGCTTTTAAGGAACGGCATGGAAAATTAAAGGAGATTTGATTGCCTTTTTGTAGCAGGCTTATAACTACTCACCTTATTTGTTGAATTCCTTTTTTTAAAATTTTTATTTGGAGCTTTGGAATGAAGTGTTCTGTTTGCAGCTACTTTGGACCTACTATGTTCCAAGAAAAAAAAGGCATAATTACTTATATCTAATTAAAATGTGATCATTTTATAAATCTTTCTTAACTAGCATCTTCAAGAAATTAGAACCACAATGCTATTTCTGTGCTAAAAGTTTTATGAATATAAGTTTTATGATATGTTTTCCTGCAGTGCCTTTAGCACCTCCTCAAAATTTGACTTTAATCAACTACACTTCAGACTCTGTATGGCTGAAATGGAGCCCAAGTCCTCTTCCAGGCGGTATTGTTAAAGTGTATAGTTTTAAAATTCATGAGAGTGAAACTGATACTATATTTTATAAGGTAGGTTGATTATAACAGTATGTATTTACTTCAAAATACAGAAATTGAATTTATGCTCATAATATAAAGGGAGAAAATTGACTGCTTTCAATTGAACTAGGACCATGTTTTAAAATCCCTTGTTTTCTAAATTTTAAAGATGTTTTAAAATCTTTTGTTTTCTAAATTTTAATGAAAAACTCAAGAAAACATCTTCCAGATATGTAAGCTGGATATTTCATAGAGTGATTTAATTAGACTTTATAATTTCCATATACCTCCAATTTAAAAAATAATTGTACTATTATGTTAATCCTGGAAAGTAAAACAATAAAAATTTTTCTCTGGTTTGTTTAAAATCTGTTATTATTTGAAATGTAATATGCTTCTGTTTATTTTTAAAAGAGAGAGTAAGAGATTTTTTAACCTTTTCAGAAAGCATTTTTATCTTCTATTAATATTTCCTGCTTGCATATGATTCATATTAATTGGCTTTTTAAGATATATCATATTCTTTTATCTTCAATGCCAATTAGTCTGCTACTCTAAATACCCCTTCCCTCCTCCAATTTTAGGATCCAGAATCAGTGAAAAATACTTACTGAACTCAAGTTGTATTCCTATTATTTCTAGCATTTCATTGCCAAAATCTGTCAAAATTAATTAGCATTTATTCGAGAAAGATTTCTTTTTTTTTTTTCCCAAAGGCAAATGAAGTACTGGAATACTCTTTTTAGTTACAGCAAGAAGAGTTAAAAAAATCGGCAGTAAATATTTTATCCAGTATTATATGTAGTTGTCATTTGTTACTGATGATAAATCATCTTGTAGGATGTATAGCTTACAAAGTGAGTGATAAAAATCAAAAGCAGTAATTAAGGTTATGTCATGAGGAACAATGAGTTTCTTTCCAGAAAACAAGATATTATTCTAAAATCTATTAAGGCTGGGTGGAATTTGAATTATATTACTCCCATTATGTTATATGGGATTTGTTTTCCAGAATTATGAAATTAGATTAATGACATTCCACCTCAGACCCTCCAACATCTATCCCCTGTGCAATCTTAAAATTTCCACAGTTTTTATTTGCTTTATCTGTATGGTTCCTAGGAAATGGATATCAAAAGGGAAAAAGAATCATTTTCTTAGAGTAATGGCATTCCTAGGATAATAGGATAATAGTATATGTGTATTCAGTTGTGGGTGTGCAAATGTGACCTTATCTTTTTGGAGACATGATCTCTAACATAAATGTGCTTAGCACAGGGATAAAGCAAAGCCTCGGGCATGAGATTGGTTCAAATCTGCCTCTGACACTAGTTCTACATTAGGGACATTACTTCTCCTCTCTGTGACTCAGTTTCTTCAAATAAAAAATGGAAATTTATAAAGGTGCATACATAAATAAGTGAGGTTTATAAGGGAGAATCTATATCATTTCCAGACATAGGATAAATGTGTTCATTATTGTACATATTTTAAAATATGTTTCTAATAGTAGATATCCCAAGCATTAATTCCCTTGGTAAATTTCTGCTATTGAAATGATGCATAAATAAGACTCTGTGGTTTATATTTTGAATCAGATATACTCAATATTCCTAAAATAATACTTCTTGGAGAGTGTCTTTTTTATAAGGGCAGCTGATCAATCTTAACTATTTTCTCAATTTGGACACTTATATTTAAATAAAGACTTTATATTAATGGTGACATTTTTATGAGAAAGCATTTTCATCCTCAGGCAGTTTGGATAACTATTTTGTTCCTTTTCTCATTGTTTTCTTAACAGACTTTATCAAATTAGAAATTTAGGAGTTGTCTGGGAAAACTCCTAACTTAAGCTCCATGGAAGCAAAGATTTTGTTTTGTTCTCTGGTGAATTCCTAGTGTGGAGCATACAGTAGCTGTTGAATAAATTAATTTATACAGCAAAGCTACTGTGTATTAAAAAGTAAACTTAGTTGAATTTGAGAAAAGTCAAGTATTGTTCATTACTTTTAAAGTCGGATTTAAATTAAGGACTTTAATTAAATTAGGGACCTTAATTACTTAGACCTATTGGGTTATTTCTTCCAGTTACAAACAAATGTTTGATGTTGCATTGTGACTAAGAATTTTTTTCTGTTTTTCAGAATATTTCAGGTTTTCAAACTGAAGCCCAACTTGTTGAACTGGAACCAGTCAGCACCTACTCTATCAGCATAGCTGCCTTCACCAAAGTGGGAAATGGCAATCAATTTAGTAACATAGTAAAATTCACCACGGAAGAATCAGGTTAGACACAGTTTTTGAGCCTACAGATGTTTCATTTTATGTTTAACACTTTTTCTCTCTTTCTCAGCTTATGTGACGAAGTATCATTATTTAAAGATAACTTCCACTCAAGGGAAGTTCAATTTCAGTGCTTTTAGAATAGGCTGGATCTTGTCTGAAATCATATGTACATGTTCATGCAGATATATTTGTGCATGTATTTTCCCTCTTTTTGAACTGAGGACATTGAAATATGACTAGTTTGGGAACAAAGTGAGCTTCTGTGAAAATTATTTAATTCTTAGTACAAGGGAAAACTGATACTCCTGTTAAAAGTGATAACAGGAATCACTTTTAGCAGGTTGGTTTATATATTTATGAAACAATATCCATTGTTTTCTTTAGGAAAAGGAGTTGGGACTTTTGAAGAATAGTAGTCACTACATAAGCCCTCCACTTTCCTCTGGTACCATTTGTGATACATGGAGGGGCTCTGTAAACCATTAGCTTAATGAATCTGCAACTTTCATGCACATGTCCACCCACATCTTACCTTTTCTGAGTACTGGATGGTTTTCATTTATGACCTATTTAATGGTGGCTTAGAAATGTCCTTTCCTTCTCCCAGATGGCACATAAAGGCACCTCATCGTCCTTGGTTTTTTTTTTTTTTTTCCAGTGATTATTGAATGAGCACAAGCTCTTATGCTAGCAAATTCTTCCCGCATATCTAGCCTAACTCTCTCTTGTTTAATGAATCTCTAAATTGAGATTGGATATCACTTACTGCTGTTACTTATAGCTACATTAATTTATGAATAGTTGAATGATTTTTTTCACAGAATACCTATAAAACAAGCTAAATAAATAATATTTATAGTAAATAATAAAAGTGTAGGCTCCGATGTCAGAGTGTGTGGACTTGAATCCCAACTCCATAACTTATTAGTTGTATAACCTTGGCATAGTCTTGTGATTTCTCTGAGCCTCTGTATCCTTAACTAAAAGAAGCACATTAGCAGCAGTCCACTCAAGGTGGTTGTGAAAGATAATTGTAAAGATCCCCTAAAGCACCAATTAGAGTATCAGACACACAGTAAATGCTCAATAAATATTTGTGTTGCCCCCATGCCCATTTTACAGATAGAACCATGGTTCAGGCATTTTCGATGAAAAGATCCAAAGACAATTATTCTAAAAACTTAATTTGAACATCAACCTTCTAACCTTCAGTAAAAGATGGACATAGGAATTACATATCATAAATCAATGATAGACTACGAAAAAATAAACCTATAAAGAAAAAACATTTTAAGAGTATTTCTATATAAGATTGATAAAATCAAGTATAATCTTACAGAAAGTGCTCTAAAAAACAGTAAATATTTATAATGGTAAAATAAAATTATAACACAACATTCTATGTTGTGTTGTATTCTATGAAAATAAAATTTTCATCTATAATGGTGATAATACCAGTGGGTTGTTTTGAGATTTACAGAGTCCATGAAAAAAAATGGTCAGAGAATCCAGGCTCCTAAACTGAATATATTCAAATTATCAACATCTCTTGTTAACTTATTTTGTTAAATTATTCTTATATATTTTTGAAAAAACGAAAGTAGATAATTAATGATATTGAATTTATAGAGCCCTTTATTAGTCTAGAAATTGTCATTTCTTCTTTACTTTTTTTTTTTTTTCTTCCATGGGCAGGCACCGGGAATCAAACCCGGGTCTCTGGCATGGCAGATGAAACTCTGCCTACTGAGCCACTATGACCTGCCCTCTTCTGTACTTTCAATTAAAATTTGTAATACCCCTTTTAATGCCATGCTTTCCCTAAATCTTCTCTTTTAGTTCTAATGCTTTCATCCTACAGAGGAAGAAGGACTCGTAAGAGGTAAAGTTAGACCATGAGAGAGAACTGTATGCAGATCAGAAATCAGTCATGTATTCTTTGTTACTGTGTTTTGCAAAATGGTAGCAGGTTATTTTCCCATTTGTAATTTACTGTAAGTTGTGAATTGACTGTAACAGAAAAGCCATCTTACAAGATGCTACACATTAGGGAACATACATAATTAGTCATTTTGATTGGAAGTAACTGGTTTTCTAATCTGTAAGAACTTTGGTGAGTTGGTTGACGTTTTACTTGTAAACCAGGTTCACCAGATATAGTGGATCTCTGAGAAATGAGATGACTTCTAAGTAAGTTCAGAGAAGTCCTGGAAAAACTGGGATTTCTTAAACTTTCCCTCAGATGACTTCTAAAAAATACTAATGGATGAGGTTTCCATGCTTCCTCTAAAGAAGTCATTCTAATATAAAAGCCCAACTTCTACATTGATTATGTGCTTCCCCATTGTGCCACCTTAGAGAGGCACCTACATAAAAATACTCCATTGAAAGAGCAGGCATCGGAGGTGCAAGGGTAGTTCAGTGGTAGAATTTTCACCTGCCATGTGGGTGACCCGGGTTTGATTCCCAGCCCATGCACTTCCCAAATAAACAAACAAGCAAAAAACAAAAAAAAACATAAACAAATGAAAAGCCAAACAGAAATTCAACAAATGTTACTGCAATAAGGGGACACTCACATTTTAAAAGAATGAAATGTGACCCCCCTCAATACAGCATACAAAAAAAAAGAACAGGCATCAACCACCGCCTGGTCTTGAGGCTATACAATAGTTCCTGAGAATTTGGTGATTGCTGCATGGAACTAGGAAAAGTTCATTCAGTGGCTGGTTCAATATTATAAGGATTAGCTATTATAAAAAATGGGACACCTGCCATTTGATTCAGCCTATGTCAACAATTATTTGAAAACACATTAAAAGGGTGGATATATATTAAATTTTTATCCTGCCACTACCCCTGAGCATGACTCTATCTAGCAATCACATAATGCAATCATTTATCTACTGAATGTATCTATATTTTAACTTTGGGTGTTTTATTTATCTCTTAAGTTCCAGATGTTGTGCAGAATGTACAGTGTGTGGCCACTAGCTGGCAGTCGGTTTTAGTGAACTGGGATCCACCCCAAAAGGCAAATGGAAACATTACGCATTACATATTAACAGTTGAAAGGAATTTGACAAAAGTCTCTCCCCAAGATCACATGTATACTTTCATGAAACTTCTTGCCAATACTTCATACGTCTTTAAAGTAAGAGCTTCAACCTCGGCTGGAGAAGGTGATGAAAGCACGTGCAATGTCAGCACGCTACATGAAACAGGTAATTCTAACACAAAACAGGTACCTATTTGTAGTCCATGTCATATGTTTGTCATTGCCCTTTGAGATCTGTGTAGCACACTTTTATGAAATATAAAACACAACATATGCTTTTTTTTGCCAGCTATATAGAATATTGACCCCTCCCCAGAAACTTGGGAGACTGAAAAGAAGAAGACAAAAAATGAGGAAGTTTGCTTTACTGTGTCTATGCAAATAGCTCTCATTATACAAATCCTCAACTTATTGAGTTGTGTTTTATCATAAATTAAAATAGGGAATGAGCAGGTGAACTTTTTAGTATATTTGAGTTTTGTTTCTTAATTGGTTTTTTGGAATTCCAGATAATTCCCTAGACACCACAGCTGCAATATCAGACTGCCTCTCATCTTGATTTCCTTTCCTCCACACCAGCCTTGATCTTTCATAGTATTTGATCAAAAATACCCAGGTCTCTAAACTCTACAAAGAAAAAGCTCTCACTCTCCCTAACAGTTCTCCTTCCTATGTCATAATCTCTATATTTCTACATTCTCTAATATTCTACCTGCTCATGTGAATTATAACCTGATTCCTCCTGATAACACCACTTCCTTGAAAGCCCTACCTACTGGAGATTGTTCTTTCTCTCTACTTTGGTTTGCTAAAGCTCAAAGAATGTGATGTATCAGATATGTGTTGACTTTTACAATAAAGATTTACTAGCTTACAAATTTACAGTTCTGAGGCTGTGAAAAATGTCCAAGTAAAGGCATCAGCAGGATGATACCAGGACTCTGAAGCCTGGCTACCAGCGAGCTTGGGCTGCTCTGTCACTTGGTAAGACACCTCGTGACATCTGCTGGTCCTTCTCCTTGGGTCTTGTTACTTTCAGCTTCTGGCTACATCATCTCTCAACTTCTCTGGGTACTTCTCTGAATTTTATCTCTTAGCTTCTGTCTTTTACCCCCTTATAAAGGACTCCACTTTGGTCACATCTTAATTGAAAAAACCTAGTGAAAAGATCCTACCTACAACAGGTCTAAACCCATAGGAATGGATTAAAAGAACATCACCTTTTATGGGGTACATTCAGCCTCCAAACTATCATACTCTTGTTTCTCCTGATTATTAGTGTGAAGAGGAGGTGTTGGCATAAATTGTTTACCTCAATCATATCCAGATCCTTTATGTTGGAAACATCTTTCAACCATTTGCTCCTTTTCTATCATTGAGACTATAAACCACAGAATTTCAAGACATGGTGTACCTTCTTTCTGATTTTAAGCATCTAGCTCAGCATCCTTTACTTTTCATCCTTCCAGTGCAAAATCCTTTCAGACTTCACTGTCCTTCCTATCCACTCTGGAATACATGCATTAAAACATTACTTCTTGTTCCTTAGCTCTCAAACCAGGTCATTGTGATTCATCCTCTGGGAAGAGTCCCAATTCTGAGAGGATCCTGCTGTTTGTTTCCCCCCAAATGCTGCCACTGAATATTGATAGGAAAGAAAAAGAAATGATTCTACCTTGTTCAGCTATAAATTCAGCCTCCACCACCCTCCTAGCTGCTTCAAAGTTGTCAGTGTGTCCCTTGTTTATACTTTATCAAATATCCATAGGAAAATTTGCTCTCATTCTGAACATAATCTACCCCTTCTCTCATCTATATTTCATTTTGTTATTTAACTTACTAATATATCAAGATATTGATTTGCCTTACTTCATATCAAAACTCAGTCATGTCTTATTTATCCTGTCCACAAATCATCTTCTCAGGGAAGCTGTTGCCTTGCTCTATTCAAGGACATACCTGTTCATTTTTTTTTCACTCTCCAGTCTCTTCCAGAACTTTGCTCCATTGATTTAGTCTAGTCTCTCCTTTATTCTGTCCTTTCTCTCTCCCCTCTTCTTTTTCTCTCTTAACAACCTTAGTTTTGAACCCATTATTCTATTAAAGTAAAAATAATAAACTCTTTTTCTTGATGCTCTCTTGAAATAGCCTTTATTTTTACTTCCTTTTATTTCTGAATTGTTGAGTTGCAAACACCAACTACAGGTGTTCATCACCTTTTAGTCTTTTTTAATTGCTTTCCATAAGACAATTCTTCTGAGAGTTCACCTGAGGGACTCTAATAATCCTGGTCATCAAGTCTTTTATCAGTTCTCATACTCTCTGAAATCTTTGTGGCATTGACACTGTTGATTCCCTCTCCCCCTTAAACTTCTTTTTTTCCTTGAACCTTCTCCTACTTCTCTAAATGCTTTACTGCATCCTCATTTTGCTCTCTTGCCCTAAATTGGTGGTTTTCCAGAGTCTGTCTTCTTTGTCTCTATTTATTACTTCTCCCAATTGAACCCACAACTTAACCATTTTCTCTGTAGAAACAAAGCTTCAACCCACATTTCTGGTTCTAAGATCATTGCCCTCAGCAGTGGCCCATTTTCAGTAAATTGTTAGAAATTTTCAACTGAGAATCTGATTGGCTTATCAACCCTACACATATTAAAATGGAATTTTTGTTACATGAAATCTTCTCTTCTTAACTATCCTGTAGCTGTTTTGAAATCAGTTGGACCTCAAACCTCATAGTTTTATGTGATTCTTCCCCCATCTCTCCTACCTATGATTATCGGTTCAGTGCCTGCCATGGCTCTGCAGTTTGTCCCCTTTCTTCCAACTTGACTCCCACCATTGTATATCAGATCTTTGCTGCTTCCTATAATAATGTCCTAACTAACCTCCAAGTCCTACCACCCACACTCATTCATTGCCTGCTCATCAGACTCATATTTCTACTTCTCCACTTTAATTTCATTGGTTTCAGTATACAATTGCCAAGAACTTATGTGCTGAGAGTTGAAGTTTGTTATCTGAGGGTAAGGTTCGAGCATATAGATTTGGGTATCTGAAACATAGAGGTGATAAGGAAAGGTACAATGTCTAAGAGATTTCCAGAATACTCTATTTTACTGATTCTTATTTCCTACAGCATATATCCTAGAATTCATCACCAATTAGAATCTGGCTCCTGCTTAGCTTTCCATTCTATATCCCTCCACTACATCCCTTCATATAGCCTATGCCTCTGGTCAAACTTCATTTATCCAGTTCAGTAGGTTTCATTCATTCAAATCAGCGAACATTTTTTTAATACCTACTATTGTTATAATTAACTAGATCTGTTCATTAAACACACTCAATACCTTTCCGCCTTCAGATTGCTAAGCTTCTTTTAGCTATATTATTCTTGTTCCTTTCCATGTCACACAATATTGTGTCTATTCATAAAAGTCCAGTTTAACTGCAACTTTTTAAAAAAAAGCCTTCAATGTCGTGCCAAGTTTTAAATCTATAGACCCCTGGACTTTACCCCAAACTTGCTGAATCATAACCTTAAGGGGTACATCTTTGGAATCTGTACTTTTAAGCTTCTCTCCAGGTAATTTTGATGCTATGCAAGTTTTGTGAAGCCCTGGAGTAGATTACCCAGGAAGCTTGATGACAGGTGACATGTAGCTGTGGGGACAGGCAAACAGTGTCAGAGAGGTCTAGCAAGGAGTGACAGGTGCTTGCCTAGTGGGTGGGCAACAGATCATGGCTATGTGGAATCTGGGAGAAGGAAATATGTTCTATTCTAGGCAGGTGGTCTGAAGCAGGGTGGTCTGGCACCAGGTAAAATGACCTTCACCATTGAACGATAGCTAAATCTTCGAGAACTGACAAACACAAAGCAAAAGACAGAACAATAATTCTGACAGAAATGACAGCTCAGGACACAGAAAACAAGGCAGAGGACTCCTTTATTGGACCTGGAATTCCAGGTGGTGGCTTAGTCACAGAAGGAAGCAGAAGTTCATTCAGTAGAAGTGGGCACAGAGTCAAAGCGGTAGTGTGCAGTTGATGTGGAGCCACCTGAAATTAAGGTATAGGTCTCTTCAAAATTTCTCTAGTTAGGGATTTGAAATTCGATCTTAAACAGTTTTAAAGAGCCACATGAGTGGAGATGGAAGGAATTTTAACTCAATGAATTAGGCAGTTTTGTTAAACATATTGTGAACATTATTTTACTCTTTTACTACTAAAGACGAGAGTTTCTCAAAAGTTTGGAGTTCTAGGGCAGTGCAACGGTGGCTCAGTGACAGAGTTCTCACCTGCCATGTGGAGACCTGGGTTCAATTCCTGGTGCCTGTCCATGTAAAAACAAACAAAAAAAAAGTGTTGGCGATTGTTTCTAATGTACATCCCTGAGGCCTCACTCCAGACCTGTAGAATCAGAATTTGAAAATTAGGATTCAGACATTTTTATTTAAACAAGATATGTGGGTGATACAGTCACTGAATTTTGAGACCCATTCTATTCTGTAATAATTTTTGCTTGAGGAGACTTTTTGCCTTTGATTTGCTCACAATTCCAGACAGAGAGCCTTGGGCACTGTAGATAGTCAAATATTTGTAGAAGAAACTAATGAGCTGTTTTCTTCTCAAATTCATCATTTCCATAAGGGCTCTTACTCTATTCTAATATATTATTTCCTTATTTCTATCAAGAAAAATTATAGAAATTTTCTCTCTGGCAAAGTTAAATTAATTGCTACTTCAAAATATTTAATAGATTTTTTTCATCCTTAAAATTGTTTCAGGTCTAGTAGGTAATTCTATTTATGATTACAATGCTTATTAGGCAATTAATTTACTTTTATCTGGGCTCACATGAATTGTTTTTTGATGAGAGGTTAATAAGATCCAGGGAATCATTTTTCATAATGGAAATAGCTTTCTAGCTCTTGCAAACTTCTAATTTATGGTATTCTAAGATTAGTCACAGTGTATAGTCAGCTCTAAGTCACTGACTCTGTACTTGTTTTTAACATAAAGTGAAATCAGATTTGGCTCCCTTACCCACTGCCTAATATCTGACCTTAACATTCCTTCCAGGGATTATTGGGTATTTTTTTCAGTGTAAACTTGGACATATCTGGGCAGAGCAAAACATGCATCATGAAGATTGGATTTATGAGGAGATTAGTGTTTGGTATCTAAGCTGGTTCCATTGTCACAGTCAAACGTGTTGGAATAGGGCAATATAGATAAAGTTCTCCAAACTTAGTAGTTTTAACAGCAGTTTATGTCAAGATATATCATATGTACCTATAAAAATAATATACAAGTCCATGGGCATGCAAGTTTTAACTTTTAGAACCTGGAATTGGTTCAAAATGCATGCTATTGTCCATATTATTATCAAGTCCTAGTAAGTATAGTGATTTAATATGTAGTAAAAATTTGTTCTTTTTTGTAGGAGATAATTTTACAGTTCGGATTTTTTCAAAGCTCTTCAAATTGAAGACCAAAAGAGAAAAATAAGCTCAAAACTTGAATGCTCAAAATTTAATTGAGAGAAAGTAAAATATACAGTTGTAGATTCTTTTCAGCAGTGATTTGTTTATTAGCTTTTATATTCAATGGGGGGATCAGGGACAATTGTAAGAACCTACTGCAAGTCCACTGAACTTGCAAATATTTTAATGGTACAGTGCGTTTGAAAGGGAATGTGTTCAATCTCCATGCTTTATTATTATTTTTTCTACTCCTTGGTTCTTGTAAATTTTCCAGTACTGTTTAATAGCATACATGTAAGTTCTTGATCCTTATCTGCAAAGCCTTAGTAACCATTCCCTTAAAACATACATAATAAATGTATTTGTTATGCACTCTGTTTGGACCCCAATTTTGTGGATCCTCTCCCTCTATGCAGTGCAGACCATATAAACTGCTTATGTCTAAATCTGATCTCCATTTACTAGCTTATTTTGTAAAAAAATATTTATTTCACTTATAAGAATTTGTGCAATTCTTAAGTCCTATTGAGTAGGCTGAATGTAGGTGGTAAAAGTGTTTCTTATGGCTGCAAATTAATGCACTAATTCAGAAGTTCAATTTTTCCTTTGTCTGCATCCCACTTTCACCGCTCTCCTCCACACATTGCCTGAGTTGAGATGAGAATTCAAAGCTGCAGGAAAATTGCATGATTCTGTTTGTTCTTAAGCAAGTGAATTGACATTCTATTTGCCAGTGAGTAATTACTAAAAGCACAAAAGCAATTATAGTTGCCTGTTACTGATCAGGGAGAAATAACTATTAGCATTGCTAATCTAGTTGGAAATCATGTGTTTCACAAAGTGTCTTTCACACTTTTCTTGAAAGTAAACAGCTGATGAGAAGTCCCTTTTTTACCTCTAGTGTGGTAGACCATTGACTGATAGATATTTATGTACAGCTTACTATATGCAGCCTCTGGGTCGAGTTGAGATCTAAGTTTGAGTCCTGGATGGCATTGGAGATCTCTTCCTTGGGCATCCAAATAATGCCATTATTATTGTACATACATGTCCAATAAATACAAAACAATTAAGGGAAAAAACTTACATAATATGTTTGTCAGTTGTGTGGATCAAAGATCGTATCAAATAGAAATTCAGGAGGCACAGATTTTATTGAAGGTTTAATTTTAGAAATGGTATATGGATTTGATATGGTTCTTTGAAAGCTTCCATATTGCCTAATAGGAGAGGCAAAACCAATAACTTAATTGGAAGAGGATAATAGGGTGTACTCATACACTAATGTTTGCTTAAACTGATCAATAAAATAACCGAGTTGTTGAAATTTTTTTTTCTGGTTGTTCCTCAATTGAGAAAATGTCAATTGTATGTATCAAAGAATATTCTTCTTTTTATTTAAGGTATCTTAAATAAAAGGGTGGGTACCTAAAGGAGATTATAGGTGGGCTAAAAACACTCACAGAAGCCATTCTGTGGCACTGTCACTAAGCATGAAAATAGTGCTATTAATGGCTAGAGGGAAGAAAATAAGGATTCTAAAATACAGCAAAAAGAGAACACATGATGGGAAAAAGAAATATAATACAAGGGGTAAGGCTGAGATGGAAGCCTGACTAGAAGAAGGGGATTTTGGTTGTTGGAAGCATAGGAAGGAAAGTTGAATAGCTAAAATGACCTTGCCCTACTATTAGTTTTGCATGACTATTATGGAAATTTAAATATGATATAACGGAAAACTGTGAACTCTATTCATTTTAGAGTACACTTTATTTAGTTTCCCCAATGATAATATTTTGCAAAACTATAGCAGAGTATAGAATATCACAACTTGGAAATTGACTTTAATATAGTCAAGATACAGAACATTTCCATTACAAGAATCCCAATTGTTGCCTTTTTAGAGGTATACTTAATTCTCATCCACTCTCCTTTCTCCTCCCCCAATAATATACCCCTGGCAACCAATAACCTTTCTCCATGTTCCATACTTTAGCCCTTTCAAAACATTATATAAACAGGATTAAACAGCATGCAATCATTTTGTACTCAACATAATTATCTGCACACTAATCCAAGCTTTTGTGTAGCAGTAGTTTCTTTCTTTTAATATCTGAATACTGTTCCATAGTTTGGATGTGCTGCAGTTTATTTAACCATTCACTGGTTGAAGAACATCTGGTTTGTTTCTAGTTTGTGGCTATTATAAATACATCTGCTAAAACATATGCTTATAGCTTTTTGTTTAGATATAAATCTCCTTTCTCTGGGATAAATACTGAGAATTGCAATCCTGGATTGTTTGGTGGTTGTATGTTTATTTATTTTTTTTTAGAAATTGTCAAACTGATTTCCAGTATGGCAGTACTATTTTGAATTCTTACAAGCAGTGTATGAGTGATCCAGTTTGTCCACATCTTAGCCAGCATTTGGTTTTGTCATTATTTGTTTATTTTGTTAGTCATTCTGATAGCTATGTAGTGATATTTTCATTATGGTTGTAATTTTCATTTCTCTAATGGCTAAATATTTGAACATCATTTCACAAACTTTTGGTCAATTGTAAAGCTTTTTGATGAAGTGTCTATTTGCTTTTGTTCATTATATTACATTTAGGGTGTTCTTTATGTATTCTAGATACTAGTCCTCATCAGATATGTGGTTTGAAAATATTTTCTTTTAAGCTATAACTTGTCTTTTCATCCCATTAATCCAGTTTTTCATTGAGCAAAAGTTTTTAAGTATGGTGAATTCAATTTATTATGATTCCCATTTATGGATTGTACTTTTGGTGTCAAGGTAATGACTCTTTGTTTAGCCCTAAAATCCGAAGATTTCTTCTGTGTGTTTTTTCTAAAAGTTGTAAAGTTTTATGTTTTACATGTAAGTCCATGATTAATTTTGAATTAAATTTTGTACTAGGTATGAGACTTAGGTCAAGGTTCCTAATTTGTTTATCTAAAGATGTTCTATTGCTTCAGCACCATTTGTTGAAAAGATTATCTTTACTTGACTGAATATTTTTTAGCTTAAGTGTTTGTTGTTTGCAACTAAGCTATTTAGTACCATATAATGAAAATGTATATGGAATAATGTTGCAATTTTTGCATAAATTTATGTTAAATACATTCATTAGTAAGGAATTTTTGGATGTGAATATTCAAATTTGTCTAAAGTATCTTACTGGGACAACTGTCCCTGAATGTTGTCTTACTTTGGCATACCTTTGTAATTCAGAATTTTTCAAAATAACCCTTAGTTTAAATAAAACATCATTTAACATTTGAACTAAAACAATTTTAATAGAAATTTCCTTTCTAGAAATATTTTATAAAATGTGGTCCTGAAAAGGTCTCAGTATAAAAATAAATGTACACTTAACTCCCAGTTTCTCAAAGTATAGACTGTCTTCTGTTCCTGACACTTGGAAATACGTGAAAGACAACGCAGCTGCTTAGGCAAGGGGATTGCCAGAACAAAGCTCAAGAAGCCAAACATGAACATTTCTTAAAAGAATGTGGGGAACTTGGCCAAAGGATCCAAATTCTATTTTTAATGATTGATAGGGAGGTTAAGTGGTTTCTCCCAAGTATCACTGATCCTACAGACTGGTCCAGTCCACTCCTCATCTATGCAAGCCCCAGCAAGCCCTGATGCTCCTGCTCCAGGGGAAATCTTTTCCCTGGAGAAATTCAGGATGCGAGGAGCTCTTTGAGTGTATGAATGTAATGAGTACAGACTTCATTTGGGTTTGTTAAGTCTTGGAGTCAAAGTAATTTTCTAACATGGCCAGGCAGAGTCCATAGTCAAATGGCCTGATTCTAGTTTCTGTGTCTGACCACACATACGTAGACCTAGGAGTGCAGACTTTCACTGTTATCATAACCACATCTAAAACCTGTTCTAACTTACGGTTCATAATCTAT
This sequence comes from Myrmecophaga tridactyla, assembly GCA_004026745.1. Lineage (NCBI taxonomy): Eukaryota > Metazoa > Chordata > Mammalia > Pilosa > Myrmecophagidae > Myrmecophaga > Myrmecophaga tridactyla. Next base: position 14,076 of record PVIY010010865.1, on the reverse strand, counting down.
GTCTAGAAACTCTCTCTGCATTTAATTGTAATACCTACACATAAAATAATCCAATGTTATAATTTATATGTTATTAATGATCTGGTGTGGATCAAGTGAACGCTTTTACCCATAACTGCTTTGCATCAAATTCACAGCCAGATTTACCAAGATTGAAATAGCATAATATAAACAATAATTTAAAATGCACAAACATACATATGTACATACTCTCTTCTTACAGAACTGTGCTTGGTGCAACAACTTTTGTTGTGTGCTACTGAAAGCATAGTTCGTTAAACTGCTGCTCAAGGTATTTTTACTTAGAAAATGTATCATAATATGGTACAACTCTTTATTGCATGAGCAGAAAAAGAGAAATATTCTTGTGGCACCTAGAAAGTTTCAAGGTCCTTCAAGTTGTATATAAATGAACCTGGAGAAATGTTTAAGTTCTCTCAGGATGCAAAGATGGAACTGAAATGTGTTATCAAACCAATTGCAAAAAATATACAGCAGTCATCTCTTGAGGCCAAATCTAGTGTCCAATTATGCCAAAAGCTTCAGGACACGTAGCTTGTCCATATAATTGCGTGATCTGACCATGTTGGAATTTCACAAATGATTCATGCTGCTCTGATACTTTGGTACTGAGGATTTTATTATACTTCTCAGGTTGTTAAATTCAGTTACTTTTGGTCACAGTACTAATTTTCTTGCCAGAGAATGCCCTCACTCAAAAAGACTAACCACAGTTTCTTGCCATGTAGGCTTCTCCAATATCGTTTCTTACTTCATGGTAGCTTGCTTCTTCAAGGCCAGTGATGGGGATTCATTCTCTCTGGGATGTAGTCTACCAAAACAAGATGTATTTTGACCATTTACATTTAATGTAATTATTGATATATTAAGATTTAAGTCTGCCATTTCATTCTTTGTTGTCTGTTTGCTGTCTCTGTTTTATTCATTTGTTTTCTTTTCCCTCCCTTCCTGTGAGTTAATTATGCATATTTAGAATTCTATTTTGATTTATTTATTGTGTTTTTGAATTTATCTTTTTCATTAGCTTTTATTTTAGTGATTTCTCTAGGTGCATTCTGTATGCATAACTTATCACAGTCTTCTGGTTTTATTATTTTACCATTTATTTTATTTTAGTATTCAGGAATTTGACGTATATCTTGGTGTGGATTTCTTTGGGGTTACCTTGTTTAGAGTTTACTTCATTTCCTGAATTTATAGTTTATGACTTTTGCCAAATTTGAGAAAGTTTCAGCCATTATTTAGTTGAACATTTTTTCCATACTAATCTCTTTCTTTTCCTTCCAGAACTCCAATGACATGGATATTTGGTCTTTTGTTATGGTCCTGTAGATGCATGAGGCTCTTCTCATTTCTCCCAGTTTAGTTTTCTTCTCTTGTTCAGACTGGGTAATTTCTATTGTTATAACTTCCAGTTCACTGATTCTTCCCTATGTTTTCCCCATTCTGCTGTAAAGCTCAAGCATCAAATCTTAAGGTTTTTTTAATTGTATTTTTTCAGTTCTAAAATTTCCAGTTTTTCTTTTTTAAGTATTTTTTTGCTAAACTTTCTATTTTTCATTCGTTTCAATTATAATTAGAATTCTTCATTAAATAATTTTTGTGATGGATGCTTTAAAAATTTTTTCAGATAATTATAAAATTTTGGTCATCTTAGTGTTGACATATGTTGATTGTCTTTTTCATTCAATTGGAGACCTTCCTGGTTCTTGATATGATGAGTGATTTTCTGTTGTAGTGAGGACAGTTGGATATTATGTTATGAGACTCTGGATCTTCTTTAATCTTCTGTGTTCATTCACTTACTCTGATACTACTCTGGTAGGAAAGGTGGAAGACACCTCTCCATTATTGGTAGGTGGCATTAGTAGTTCAGGTCCCCCATTTGTCCTCCACTAATACTTAAGCAGAGCCTCTTCATTAATGCTGGTTCTGAGTGGAAGTTCTGGCTCCCAGTATGCCTACTTTGATACTTCCCTGGTTGGGAGGAATAGGATTGTCTTGTAACTGCTCCCCATATGTTCTCTACTGGCATCATGATGGTCATGAGGTTTCATTACTGATTGGAAAGGATGGAATTCCTGGCTTCCTATTTAACCTTCTCTGACACCACCCTATCAAGGATAGTTAAGGTGCCTCATTACTTCCTGGTGAGTGCTGAAGCCTAGGTTCACCATTTAGACTTTGCTAGTATGGGAAGGGGTGGGGCCAAAGTTTTTATTTGTATTTTTTTGCTAGAGTTGAGCAGTTTGAATGATTTATGTCTTGGTAGACTGTCCCCTTAGTTTTTGCCTGGATAGAGCAGGCTTTAGGGGGCCACTTTTGTCTGCTCAGGTTGGTGTGTTCAGGTTACTGACTTCTGGGATATATGAGGCAAAAAGAAAATCCACCATGCTGTTCTTTGGGTCCCAAATTCCCTAGTCATTCTACCTCTGTTCTCTACCTTTCAGAGTCTTTTAATGTCTATTTTACATATAACATCCAGGATTTCTAGTTATATTTAGTAGGAAGAATAGGGCAAAGTATATCTACTCCATCCATGACAATATGTTTATTATCATGTGAGGTACCCTTTTCATTCATCCATTTAAGACAAAGTTTTATGAGCTATAGAAAGCACTGTGCTAGGGACTATTGAGAAGACAGTGATAAAGCAAGTATATTTCTTATACTCTTAAAATTTAGAATGATATAATTTCAGGTCTTCATTGGATCTTAGAGATTACCTTGTTCAATCATTTCATTTTGCAGATATAGAAAATGAAGCCTGGACATTAGCTGACCTCAGTTTGCTACAGCTAGCTATTTGCAGAACTACTACTAGTCTAGAATTCTCTCTACTATATTGTAGTGCCTCCCTACCTTAGAAACACAATAAATCATTTCTGCTTGTTGGTAATATTATAGTTTTCTTTCATTATTTCCATAATGTCTAAATAGAGTCATTTCAGAGTAGGGAAAATCAGTTTTATTATAAGAACTTTCCCATTAATTTATGCAGATATTTCATGATGTAGTATGTGTGTGTGTGGTGTATATGTGTATTTGCCTAAGTTATTTATTTAAAATTCAGGAAAACTAAATTACCAAATCTATGTTCAACCTTTATAACTGAAAATATAATGAGTCAGTAGAATAAAATCTGCAAAATACCAAAGCCATTCTGGGAAACTTTTAAAGTCCGTGGAGTCATGTCATTTGCTATCCTGGATTAGTTCCAAAAAAGTATAATGTTTGCTATTTTGAAATTCTCTTAGGTCTCACATTCTAAATTATAAATTTAAAAGTACTTTTAAATGTAATTCCCTTTGTAAAAAATGAATTTGGGTTACTCTGCATAATTCTTCTTGACCCCATTGATGGTCTAATACCTTTCATTAAGCAGACTCCAGGCAGCCATTCTTTTCGTCATCCCAGCTCCAGCTAAAGCCAGCTGTTCTTCAAGCAGCATTTTTATTAACTTATTTAGGAACTGAGGCATATCCTATTACCCTATTTTCCATTCCTGTCCTATGCAGCTGTAGCCGATACTTTCCATAACAGCCTTTACATATCAACTTCCTCTCCCCCACCCCCACTTTTCCCCCTTTTTATTCTCCTTTATTTCCCTTTTAAACTAAACTAAGCATGTGTGTGTGTGTGTGCATGCAAATGTCCTCTTTCTGTCTAGTGGTGATTCTTATTTGAAAACATCAGGAATTAGCCTATTATTTATATGAGATTATAAACGTAATGAAAAAATATTAACTAATGGTAAAAAATTTCTGAAACATAGAAATATGGGTTTTGTTGATAATAAATTTGCATAATACTACATTAATTTAGACTCAATTTAGAATAGATGCAGTATTACTATAAAGATATTTGAATAGACAGAAAATTGTGCAAATAATTGTTAACCTCAACCTAAAGAATTCCAAATGTTAAAAGTTACATAGTATATAAAGTTGTAACTTTTGAGAAGGAAGCTGTTTTATAAATATCAACCATGGATATCAGCCATTATAAAATTAAACATTTTAAAAATTCAAATAAAAGCAACAAAGTGATGACTCTTAATATATTAATAAGCTGTAGTTGTCATTTAAATTGTTTTCCACCTACTCATTGGAGCCTCAAATAAAATACTTCAAAAATAATTTCAATGTTAGAAAGATAATACTTTTCTATATGATCACAATAATGGAATTTATCCAATTAAATGCACATTAAAACTCAGCAGCTCAATTTTCTGTCATTTGTTGTTAAATACTTGAGTTAGCCTACTTTAGATAGGGTTCCTTTTTAAAAACTAAGATCCCTTTTTATTCAACTACATTAAGGTATTTATTTTGACTGAAAGGCTAACATTTTAAAAGTTTAAACTTGAAATTTAAAACTAATTTTGGATTTAGGATACTGTTGCAAGAAATAGTTAAATGGATAAGACATGCTCCTTAAAAAATGTATAGGATGCAATTTTCAGAAGTACTAAATGCAGATTTGTTGGTTACCAAAAGTTGATTATATAATGGTTCACATATTTGGGCTAACCTGAAAGACTGCCTTTTCAATATGGATAAATGAGAGATTCAGTAAAACTCAAAATCTACTCATGATTGTTTTCCCTATAAAAAATATAGAATTATAAAATATTTCCTAGAAGGTACTAGTATCTAGTATGTTAAATGTGCCACTGTTCATATTTTTGTGACTTATTTTGAATAGTGTTGCAACATTTTCTATAGAAACATTTTTACCTTTGAAATTTTCTTTTTTTCTTATGGGAAATAAATACACAGTGAAATGCACTGAATTTAAGGGTGCAACTCAATGAATTTTGAAAAATTTATGCGCCCATGCAACCACCACCCACTCACTATGTAGAACATGTCCATCCACGACAAAAAGTTCCCTTAAATACCCACCCCGAAAGTTAACCACTGGTGTGATTTCTAACAATATTGACTCGGTTCGCTTGTTCTTGAACTGTATGTACCTTTATGTCTGGCCTATTTATTTCAATATAATTTTGGGGAAAGCTGTGTTTTAAGGGTTTCATTAAATTTTTTTGTTTTTTAATGTTGTTATTACCTTCATATGAATATGCCACTGTTAGTGTGTCTATTTTCTTGTGATTGACATTTGGATCATTCCAGACCAGAGTACTGTGAATAAAGCTGCTATAGATATTCTTGTAAACGTCTTTTTGTTTTTTGTAGAATTTCTGAATCATAGAGTAGATATATATTTAACTGTTAAGAGAACCTGACAGTTTTCTAAATGGTTTGCACTATTTTAAATGCTTTCCTACCAGCAATGGATGGGTGAGAGTTCTGATTAATCGTCATCCTCATCAGCATTTGATGTTCTCAACCTTTTAAATTTTATCCATCTTCATCTATGTTAAAGAATAGCTCATGATTTTATTTTGCACTCCTGTGATGACTTACAATGTGAATAATTGCACATGGTTATTGGCTATTTGTAAACAGGTTTTACAAAATAATTCAGGACCAGAAAAACAATTTTGCATGCTGAGTTTGTTCAAAGCCATCTGAATGATCCAATAAGGGAAATTAGCATTGTGATCTTTAAAAATTTTCATCACAAAATTAAAAGCTATTTTACTATCAGATATAAATGTATAAGAAAATGAAAAAATAACGCCAATATTTATTTAGAAGCTGTATTTTAGAACATTAGAAACATTGAAAATGAAATATTATATTTCTTAGTTAAAAAATTTCCAAGTGGTTGCTGTCTTTTTTTCATCATTTTGCTTTTGATATGGAATTAGCATCTTCCTCTGCCTTATTATACTCCTTTCAAAGTTTGAATCCGCTTCCAGCATTTTATCCTTTGCCCTTTTGAGGTCATGAAAAATCTTCAAGAACTCCTTTAAAGTTAAGTGTTTTGCTGGCATTACTTCCTCTGGGGTTTCTTCATGCTTTTCATCACAACCATTTTCCTTTTTTATATCCATAAATTCATCTTTACTGAGTTCCTTTGCTTGTATAGCTAGAGTATTTGCTTTGCATTGATTTGCTGCACTTTCATCTTTCTTGGCCAAGATCTCATAGGAGTTTATAAGTGGGATTCAAAGAGGTAACACAACTGTATGCTTTGCTGTCTGTGCGTGAACTGATATAAGAGGTGTCCAGTGACCAATCACCAACAGATTTCACAAATCATAATGTGCACGTGTTGTTGATGTATTGATTTATAGCCCAAAGAAACTAGCAGGGAAATTTGTATTTTATGAGTTGCTATCAGTTAATATAGCATGGTAGCAACCATTAGAACATTATTTCGGGGAGGGAGGAAAATGGTGCTATTTAACTAAGCCATGGCAATTTAAATTCAAGGTTATCAGAATAATGCAAAGTGAGAGCTGCTTTAATTTCATTAGGAAAGTTTTGATCAAGCATATAGCTCATTTTTATTATCTTTTTTATTATTGAATTATATGAAGTCTTCATATATTTTGGATGTGAGTCCTTTAATTCATATATGTATAACAAATATTTTCACCTGGTCAGTGGCTTAATTTTCCATTTTCTTAATAGAGTCTTTGGATAAGCACATAATTTTAATTATGGTGAAATCCATATTAGCAAATTTTGATTTCATGTTTAATGCAGTTTGTTTCTGTTCCAAGAAATCTTTGCTTACCTCAATATCAGAAAGAAATTATCCTATTTTACTCTAGAAATATTATAGCTTAGCTTTGACATTTACTTCTGTTTCATTTCAAGTTATTTTTGTGTGTGTTTTGAGGTGTTTCATGATTCTTTTTCCCTACCCCCATATATTTATCCAAATTTTTCCAGAATTATATGTTGAAAGAATTTCCTTTACTATTGAATTGCCTTGGTAACTTTGTCAAAAATCAGATGCTGTTTGCATTTGACTAAATTCCTAGACTGTGTATTCTTTTCTTTTGATTTATTTGTCTATGCTTACATCAATACCACAGTTTTTATTACTATAGTTTTATAGGAAGTCTTTAGATCAGGTAGTGTAAGTCCTACAAATTTGTTCATTTATAGATTGTTTTGATTATTCTTGTTTATTTTCATTTTCATTTAAAAGTGAAACATTAGAATCATTTTCATTCTAGAAAACATACATATTTATTATTGCTATATAATTCCTGATTAATTGACCTCTTAACATTTTAAGTTATCCGTCTTTATTTTGGAGGATACTCCTCATCTTACAGTCTATTTTGTCCAATACTAAGGCAGTCACACCTTCTTTTGTTTATTATTTGTATGGTGTGTTGTTTTCTATTTAACCTAGGAATTATTTGTTTCATTAGATGTAAAATGTATCTCAGGTGAACAGAACATTTGTCTGGTAGTATCATAAAATTGGTTTTTCATCTTTATCCTATCCCATGATATTTGCCTTCCAAATGGAGTATTTGAACCATTAAGATTTAAAGCCATTATTGATTTAGCTGAGTTTGGAGCTACTGTTCACTGCTTATTTTCTGTTTATCCTATCTTGTTTTTAGCTCCTTTGTTCTTTCCTTCTTGCCTTCTTTTGGGTAAACTGAATAATTTTAGCATTCTGTTTTAGCTCCTCTATTAACATTTTTCATGGGCAGGCTCCGGGAATCAAACCTGGGTCTCTGCCATGGCAGGTGAGAATTCTTCCACTGAACTACCATTGCACCATTCAGTCTATTAACTTTTTATCTGTAGTTGTTTGTATAACTGCTTTTAGTAGCTGTTCAAGGGATTACAATATGATTCCTTAGCTTATATTTACTTAAGTTAATACTGTGCAATTTCACATAAAATATACAAACTTTGCAAAATTACCATTCCATCTACTTATCCAGCCTGTGTTGTGCCATCTTCATCCTGGTGTTAAACCAATCCAGTGACTATTATTACATTTCTAATCATGTATTTTGGTTTCTAGGATTTTCACTTAGTTCTATTTTATTACATCCATTTCTCTCCTCAGATTCCCCCTTGCTCACTGGTTATGACCATCTTTTCCATTAGTCAAATAAAAGATGTGTAATAACTGTTTAAAGTTCTTTTCTGCTTATTCGTACAACTGAGTTTTTGTGTGGTCTGTTTCTATTGACCACTTTTTACTCCTGATACTGAGTCATATTTTCCTGTGACTAGTAATTTTTGTGCCTGCCTAGTAATTTTATTTCTCTATGCTGTATGGTGAGGGTCGCATTTCATTCTTTTTCCATGTGAATATCCTGTTATTGCAGCACCATTTGTTGAATTTTTGTTTGTTTCTTTCTTTCTTTGCTTGCTTGCTTGCTTGTTTTTTGGGGAAAGTGCACAGGCTGGGAATTGAACCTGGGTCTCCTGCATGGCAGGCGAGAATTCTACCACTGAACTACCTTTGCACCCCCTCTGCCTAGTAATTTTTAAATTTATATTTGATTTCATTGGTGATGTGTTATAGAAATTCTGGATTTTTGTATATTCCTCTGAAAGATGTTGGCTTTTGTTCGGACAGGTCATTAAATTACTAACTGATCATCTTGTTGAGGTGCGATTTGATAATTTATTGTGGTCCCATCCTTAGTTTTAGAGTGAATGCCTTAGTCCCAGGACAGAAAGTAAAGTAAAAGTATGGCCCTTCTTAGCTCTCAGTATGAAGGATGAGCTGTTTACCAAGCTTTCAATTTGGTGGAATTTAAAATACAATCTCTGTCTCCCCTGTGGTGAGCAGCAGTTAAAATTTCTACTCAGTTGGACACTGAGTAGAAATTAATTTCCACTGTGCTCCTTGGAATCTCCTTCATGAATGCAGAATTAAGAAATCAGCCAATGAATTGAGGGGTATTTATACCCAGAATTTAAATCCTCTGTAGCTATTCTTTTCCAGCTACTCTCAAAACCCCATACTCCAGGTCTCCAGGTGTTCTCACAGTGATCTTAATGACAGCTAACTCTGCTATCTAACTGTTCATCTAAGAATCACTTCAGATGAACAATTTCAAATCAAAGTTGTTACTTTTTATATTCTCATGTGGTGACTTACTATATAGAGCTGTCAAACTAATGACTACCTAAATCAAGTCAGTTCATTTTGTTTTCATACAGAATTTCATGTAGCCAGTTTTCCTGGTAATGCTTTCCCCAAAATGACTGTTTTTCCAGAAGAAATTTTACCGAGGTATTTTTATAAATAAGTTATGTGTTCAGTAACCATTCTAGTTTGCTAGCTGCCAGAATGTAACATACCAGAGATGGATTGGCTTTCAATAAAAGGGGATTTATTTAGTTAACATATAGTTCTTCAGAGGAAAGACTGCTAACTTTTGGCTGAGGTTCTTTATTACATGGGAAAGCACAAGGTGATCTCTGCTGGCCTTCTCTCCAGGCCTCTGGGTTCCAACATCTTTCCCCAGGGTGATTCCTTTCTGCATCACCAGAGGCCTGGATTGAGCTGTGAGTGCTGAGATGAGGTATGCTGAGCTGCTTGGGCTGTGCTATGTTGAGTTTCTCATTTAAGCACCAGCCAATTAAATCAATCATTCATTGCAGCAGGCATGCCTCCTAGCCAACTGCAGATGTAATGAGTAACAGATGAGGTTCACATACCATTGGCTCATGTCCGCAGCAACAGAACTAGGTACCTTCATTTGGCCCAGATGACAACTGAATCTAACTACCACAGTAACACTTGGTTTAAAGGCTAAATCCATTCTAACTATGAACTATTGAATTTTGGGGCTGCAATTATCTCTTCATGCACTGGAAAAATCACTAAAAAATTTTTTTTTGTGGAAATCTTACTCCTGTTTATGGATACTCCTCTGTTCTCTTTCATACATGTGGAATGAGCTTCTATTATAAAATAGGTTAATTTGACACACTAATAAGAGTTAGTCATTCCTCATTCCCAGCTTTGTAGTATACTACAAAGAATACTAAAATACTAAAATAGTATTAATGCAGTGGCCTATTTGGAAAATGTTGTTCCATCTCCTCTAAATACTATCTCTAGATTAAGCCAAATCATCAGACAGAAGTGTACCCTACACTGCATGATTACGATCTCTGAATAAATGCTTTTACTAAAACCTATTTATGGTTTTTGCCACTCAAACACACCAAGAGACATCATAAGAAATTCCAAGTTAAACATATTTATTATTTTCTTTGTAAGGATATTGTTGAGGACATTGCTTATCAAAACACGTGGTATCTGGTATCATCCTGGATTGTGGTGGGCCCTAAATCCAATATGACTTGGTAAAGAGGTGGGGAATTGTGGACACAAACCCAGGGAGAAGACAGCCATATACTTTAGTGGTGAAGTTGTGAGTCGAGGAACACTGGGGCCAGCAGAAGCTGGCAGAGGCAGGGAAGTATCCTCCATTTGTGCCTTCAGAGGGAACAGGGCCCTGCCCACACTGTGACTCCTAACTTCTGGCCTCCAGAACTGGGGGGGAAGATATTTCTGTAGGGTTACGCAACTCTGCAGAAATTCCTTACAGCGGCCCTGGGGATCTAACACAGTCAGAAACCTTTCTGACTACCAATGTCTGTAGCCTTGTGCTAGAAACAAAAGACAGCGATCCCCAACAGTGGATCATCCTGCCATTTCTTTTTGTCATTGTCGTTGTTTTCGACTTTTTATTTTGAGATCATTATAGACTCATAGGAAATTGCAAAATTGCAGAGAGGTCCAGTGTACCCCAACCTTTCTCCCCCAAATGGTAGCTCTTTATGTACCTATGGTACAATATCAGAACCAGAAAACTGACATGGGTACAATGGTCTGTTCTGTTTTTGTAATCTTCTTTGTTTGCTTAGCAATATATTGTGAACCTCTTTCTGTGGTGATGGGTTGCATTTCTGCAGTGTCTTTTTTTTATGATCATGTGTGTTAATTACTAGAATATCTTCAACTGGTCTCTGTAGATGGATATTTATTTACAACATTTTGCTGTTATAAAGGGCATTGATTTTAATAAAAGTTAACATTTAAACAAAATGCATGGTATCCTCTTCCTGTGAACCCTCAAGAGACATTTATGATTGATTTCAATACGAGAGACTGTTGCATTTTTTTAATTAATTTGTCTCTACTTATATTCACAGAGATTCACAATCTTGATGTTCTCTTTGTATTATTTGCTATAACGCTCAGAGTCAAATTTGCAGACTACCTTCGGCAATGTAGAGCATACATTTTGGGTATTAACCTAATGCCTGTGTTCATCCAATACTCCTTACTCCTGTTTTTTTCCCATCTAGTAAATCATCACATTCTGCCAATATTCCTTTGCATTTTCTTTTAGTGTTAATCCTAATTAGTCTTTGATATCATTACAATCTGCACTGTACTTCATATATAAAATAGGCTAATCAATTTCTTTCAAATTTACCTTCTCCTAATAACATCCTATATGGAGACTCAATCTTTTATCTGTTTATGCTTTACTAATTAATCTCTGCCAGTTCTCTCTTGCCTCCTGTAGCCATCTAAACTTCTTTCTTAAACTTTCAGTGGTTTTCAATATTACCACACCTGATCTCCTACTTTTCTCTCCCCCCATTTGATTTCTTTCATTGGACTTTTTTTCTCTAGTGATGGCTACTTTCCAGCCCTTAACAAGCATTTTGTAGCTACTTTTATCTCTTTCCATAGTAACCTATTTGAATTTGTTTCTTTTACATCTCTATTAAACTGAATTTTTTTCTTCACATTGCAGATCTTCACCTTCCAATTAGTCTTTCCTGATATCATCACCTCTTTGAGCCATTAGCTCAATTATTTTCCATATATGTACAAAAAAGTGCTGATACCTTAAGACTTGTAACCTGCCAAGTGACTCAGAGTGAATGCTCAGTAAATTCTATGGGTTAAATGGCAGTTAGTGCAAAATTTATATTCATCATGCTGAAATTTGATTTACATTCAACTTTGCAAGAATTCAATTTTTATATAATTTCATATTTTGTTATTATTAGCAAACTGTACTTTTATTTGTGTACAGTTAATCTTAGATTGTATGTCTGTCCATTGTGTTCCTAACAAAATTATACATTATTTAAAATTTGTAGAGACACAAATGTTCTTAATAAACTAAGGGAGATTGTGTTGATATTTTTGTATGCTTTACAAATGTAAATTTCAGACAGCTGGTTTGCTTAACAGATTACACCTGTGCTTGAAGATAAAATACATAGTCATAAATAGAGAATTGAGGAAATTTATTAGTGTACTTAGCCAGGTCAGTGAAAAGTCAATACAAAGTACCACCAAAACCCTATCATAAGAGGTTGGCAACTTCTGCTAATTGATATTCATAAGTTTGCAGTATAATCCACATTTTTATTTTCTAAGTATTTATTTCTTAGTATTTATTTATAAGTATCTCTATGAACCAGCATATATAAATAGTAAAACTGGCCTGTATTTAAAGCTGCAAGAAATCTTATTTATACAGACCCACAGAACTTCATTTCAACCGTGATGAAAGTATTTCACTCTAAGTATAATTTATGAATAAAAATATAATTTACGAAATACCTTGCCTTTGAATGTTGATTGCTTCATCACAGTTCAGTCATGTTTAGAAAATCTAAGCAAGCTGCACGATTACTCCAGGAAGCATGGAATGATGTGTTCAAATCAGTACCATCTGTGGATAGAAAAAGTTTGGGATTTTTAGTCATTCTTAAAGAATGGAAATCTGATTCTCCATGCTAAAATGAGTGTAATCCTTTTTGTATCTGTAATTCAATAGGGCTGTTGCCTTGGAATAGTCTAGTTCAACACACAGTTCATCAAAAGAGAAGATACTGGATATAAATGAGGGTTACTGCTGGTCACTTTTGAGTGCCTCTGAAGTAGCCCTCTTTTAAAATAATAAGTCTATGAGTTATAATATATGTGGTCTCAGATCATCATTGTTTCTGGATCATCTCTCTAAAAACATGTGATTGAAAATAGTGGACTAGATTCTGTGGCTTGTGAAAACCAAAGGACTGTTTTAATGAAGAGTATCGATTCATTCAGTCAACAGACATTTATTGAGAGCCCATGTGTGTCAGATACTCTGTGTCCCAGGCGCATCAGCATGCCTATCAGAGGGAAGGCATCCCCAGTTGCTGATATGCTTCCCTAAGCCAGGTTAAAAATGATTGGCCTGGACCTTGTTTGTCAAGTTAAAGTACTACGCTGTTGAGACCTTTTCTGTTTTGCAAAACTTACTGGGAGAATACTAATCTATGAACCAGTATTACTAGACTGCCAGAAATTTTTCCTGTGCATCACTTTGCCATGTAAATCTGAACACTGGAGGAAGAAAATAATGGTGTAGATCCATGGTCATTTATTCACCCCTCCTGATGGGATGGGGAAAGGACAGCTTCCTTTGCCTCCCCCAGTTTACTGGCTAGAGAATGTGTCCCTTTTCTTCCACCTCTATGTCAGTTGCTCAGCAAACTATAGGTAAATTGAACTGGTGGTAGATCCAAAGAAAGGGAAATTTCTGGATCATCCTTCCTGTCCCTATGGGAAAGAGCAGAGTATAAGGTTTTTTGTTTGTTTGTTTGTTTGTTTGCATGACAGGCACCAAGTATTGAACCCAGGCTTCTGGCCTGGCAGGTGAGAACTCTGCCACTGAGCCACCATTGCCTGCCCCATTGTGTTTTTTTTTCCATAAGGTTTTAATTAAAGCAAAAATGCAATCTAAAACTCCTCAAGTTTTGCCAATTTACTTAGGTGAAACTTAATATCTCGAATCTGGTCTAGAAGGCTCAACATAGTATGGTTTCTGCTATATCTAAAGCGTTAGTTTAGTTACTGGCAGATAGAGTTCTAATATATAGATTGGTATTTGAATGTGGATATAACATATAAATGAACATTCATATATTGAGTAATTCTCAAACTTTGTTACTAATATGGGGCAGGATTAAAGTCTTTTGAGATCTGTGATGTCTTGGAGTGCAGTGGAGATGAAAATAGGGTAAGGCCTATTTCAGATAGATTTCAGAACTAGGATTTATAGGAAGGTAGATTTTAGTTCAAAAATAAAGAAGGAAGACAATGAATGACTGGAACTATCTG
>PVIY010010864.1:0-67488 GCA_004026745.1 Myrmecophaga tridactyla | reverse complement strand
CTGGGTTTTCAATAGAAGACAACTGGTCCTTTCTTCAGAATGGGCTTCTTATGCCAAGGTCTTAACTATTACAGGGTTTTAATTTACATTTTCCAAGCTTTGCTACCACCTTGCTAGAAATATTGCTCCCTAGTCATCTGAAGAAGATAACAGCCTATTGAATGAGGGGCCAGGCTTTGGAATCAAACCAGATGAGCTGAAACCTTGCTTTCATCATTTGTGATCTTGAGCAAGTTACTTAACCTTCCCTATGCCTTAGTTTCCCCATTCATAAAATAAGAATAATTGCATGGGAATTAAATGAAATAATGAAAGCAAACAGATTAGCAGGTTGGGAATATGGTACCATTTAATAAACTGTATCTATAATTTTACTATTGTCAAACTACTTATGTAATGTCATGTCTGCAGAGAGTACTACAATTATTCTCGTGCACTGGAAATAACAACGGCTAGAGTTCTTCTCCTTGAAAAAGAATGTGTTCCAGGATTTAAATCCCATATCTGTATAAGGGAGGAGTAAACACATACAAAGGAAAAAAGGGCCACTTGGATTCTAAAGGAGAGAGTAAAGGAATCGTGTTAGAAATTACTTGGAGAAGTATGAAACCTATCAGCAAAACATCTTTTACAAATCTGGAAGAGAACAAACAGCATATTCTGTGACTAATATCACTCATCGTGGACTGTATAATGGGACTAACGGATAAGAGAAAAGCAAAGAAGAAATATTTCCAACTTCACAAGACTTCCAATTCTACTTTATATGGCATAATCATTGAACTGGGTTAATTTGATCCAAATCTGCTAAGCTTTAGTTTCAAATTTAAAAAATTGCAATCAACGTCTCAGTTTACTCTGCTGCTGATCTTTAACTGATCCCAAGCCTAGAGCCATTAATATGTTTATTATTGGCCTATAAAGCATAAGGGGAAAAAGCCATTCATTATGAGTAGCTAAAGGATAAGTTCCAAATGAAGTCGATACACAAGAGAAAACATCGGAAACTATCAGGAGGGAAGAGAAGCCATGCAAACATCAGAAGCTGAACAGTTCCTGTGTCAGAACAGCGAGATGGGAGACCCCATAGTCTGAGCTGTAGCACAAGTTAATTGGGAAACTACAGTGCAGTGGCTGAGCAAGAAGTACTCCTGGGAAACACGCCTTTTCAGGATTCTGAATTTTGCCCATGATGATGGTGACGACAAAAATGTTCACTCCCCCTTATGACTGAGAACCCACTCTGTGCCAAGCATCACCATGGGCATTTTACATGAATTACTTGATCTAATCCCCATGACAGCACTGTGGAGGGTTGTCAGCTAAAACAAATAAATTTCAGGGAATCAAGCTAAATTTACATTTCAGATAAACAAAGAATAATTTTGCAGTCAGTAGTGTGTCCTAGACAATATTTGGGACAGACTTATACTAAAGACATAATTATTGTTTTCTGAAATTTAAATTTAACTGGGAGCCTGATGTTTAAACCGACAATCCTAACATGTGAAATAGGTATTAGTATCCTCTTTTACAGATGAGAAACAGATTCAGAAAGAATAGGCAATTTGTCAAGGTGTCAGAGGTATCAGGTGATACACTTGGGTTTTAAACTCCAGTCAACTTGTACTCATAACCGGTATATTTTACATCATTTAGCTCAAGTTTCAAAGATCTAGGATAGAGAGTCCAACTGAACAAAAGAAGACTTGAGCCAAATGATGCAAAAATAGGAAAACTGGTAAGAGCTCATTCATTCCAGATAATCAGGTAGTCCTTTTCTTGGTTTCTGTCCCTTTTCCAAGGTTGATTTCTAGGCTTTCCATCCATGTCCTTCAAATATAAATTGCTTCTTCGCTTGAATGAAATGTTGGTTTCTTTCCCTGACAACCAAAGAGTCCGGATGGATCGTCTCTCGGCATGGCCATGAGCTCCCTAAGGTCCACCTTTAGTGGGGATTCTGAGTCATTCCCACAGAAAGGAGGTGTCTCCAAATGAATATTTGTTAGTGGGTAGTAGGCTCTCAGAAATGTTCTTAAAATCAAAGAGAGATAAATGGACTGAAATTGTTTAGGGCTGATGACATGGGAAATCTACAAACTTTCATGCTTTACCTTTTCGCACTTAGAAACCAGTCTGAGTGGGCTTTTAGAGAGCACTTTGAAAAGTGGGATTATTAACATCATAAAAAGCAGATGGATGACTTAATAGACTTGATATGACTAAAAGGTCCATGCTGCTTCTAAGATCCATGACTCACCACAAATAAGAAAATCAGTTTTAGAGCTATTCTATAATCTCTCTATAGAGAGTTAGGATGCATTAGTGTAAGTATGCTAAAAATAAAAAAGGATGGAACTGAAATTGTGTGCTAGCTTGCCAAAATAATATGTTTAAAATTCATTAAAAATAGGTTTCCAAGTGTAATTTATTTAAAATAATTTTTTAAATTATAGCTCTGTGTTAACAGGGTTGGCTTTATTTATATTTTCAATCAACACTCAAAATGTGTAGGGCTCAAGATCCTATGATAAAATTATGGATAGATAAATGTAATGATGTGTTTTAAAGGTGAGGGCACTGATTTGATGTATGCTAAATTATCCCATGATAGTACTATAACATTAAGAAAGACTTTAATAACATCTGTTTAATTTTTTATTATTTTAATAACAGCATAGGATGTCAATTCCAGGAAAGGATAAACCGACTCAACTCTGTCTAGGTCAGACAAAAACAAAATATTCTACTCAAATCCAGGCACTGTATTTTCAAAGAGGCAGTAGTGAAATATTCTGTTTCGAAGAGAAGGGTGAGTAGGAAAATAAAGAATCTGAACATCATGTTGTTTAAGGAAGAAATGAAAAAACTAGGAAATGTTTCAGTTGGCAAATAGCTGGGGATGAGTTTTTGAACAACTGAAGGAACATCAGATGAAAGAAAAATTAGATCTATTTGGTTTAAGTTCAGAATGCAAACCTAAAGCCAGTGAGGGGAATGGATTTTGACAAGCAACAAATAATCACTTGCTAAGAACCCTGTTGTACTGGTTTGAAAAGGTTTATGTACCCTAGAAAAGCCATGTTTTAATCCTAATCCTATTTTATAAAGGCAGCCATTTCTTCTAATCCCTATTCAGTATTGTATATTGGAAACTTTAATTAGTTTATTTCCATGGAGATGTGACTCAATCAGTGTGAATATTAAACCTGATTAGGTGGAGATGTCTCCACCCATTCCAGAAGGGTCTTGCTTGGTTTTACTGGAATCCTTTAAAAGAAGCAGTTTGGAAAAAGCTAGAGGCAAGAAGAGAGAAAGCCAGGAGATTCAGAGAGCGCAGAGAATGACAGAGCCACAAGAAAGCCATAACAGAATGCCACGGGATGACTTAGCCACGAGAAGCAGAGTCCAATGGCCAGTGACTTTTGGAGACAAAGAAGGAAAATGCCTCCCAGGGAGAGGAAGCTAGCAGCTGAGAGAGAAACCCTGACTGTGTTTGCCACGTGCCTTTCCATTTGAGAGAGAAACTCTGAACTTTATCGGCCTTCTTGAACCAAGGTATCTCTCCCTGGATGCCTTACATTGGACATTTCTATAGACCTGTTTTAATTGGGACATTTTCTCGGCCTTAGAACTATAAGGTAGCAACTTATTAAATTCCCCTTTTTAAAAGCCATTCCATTCCTGGTATACTGCATTCCAGCAGCTAGCAAACTAGGACCCATACAAGTGGAGGATACAAAGATAAATTGAGTGCACTTCTGGCCTTCCAGGAAGACTCCAATAAGTCTTCCAAGCCTTATTTATTTGGAAATATGGGAGTGGGGGGATAAATTCTGATTAGTGTGACCTACAAAGTCTTCCTGAAGGAACTGGAATTTGAGTTAGATTTTAAGGAATGAGAAGGCTAGAGAGAGATATTAAATGGGGGAAGGGCATTCCAGAAAGAGGGGGGTCTTGAGCAAGAGCAGAGAAATGGAAGCGTACAAGACTACTCAAGAAATTGTGAAAACTGTGGATGATTACAGTAGAATAAGGCAGGTTGTGGGAGTATAAAAGGAGATAAACCTGGAAGAGCAGGAGAGGTTAAATTGTAGGGGGCTTGGAAAACGGGACTCACTAGATCGTACTTTATTCTGGGCAGCTATAAGGACTTTAAAGCAGGGGAGGGTGAGAATAGTCACCTTCTCTGGAGGAGGTCTTTGGGGTGAGACGGTGGATAAATTAGAGCCACTGAAAGCAACGCTGCACCATGTGAATCCCTCCCACTGGGCTCTCCGGAATTCGCTGTCCATCATCAGCCTCTTCTCGGAATGTGGTCTTCTTCCTGCCGTCATGGAAACCCGGCTCTTCCCCGAGGTCTCTGCTTTGCCTATGGCTCCTCCACACGACAGCGTTTCTCTCCCCCAGCCCGGGCACCCATGGATCTGGAGGAGGGGCGGGTATTTTCCTGGCATCTCACTGCTCCTTCAAGCCATTCTCCTTGCCTTTCCTCTCAACACTGCCAGCCTTGAAACCCATGTTGTTTTACCATCACCTTCTACCTTCTATCTTTGCACTCCCTGTTGCCTCCTGGGTCACACTCCCTAATTTTCTGATGAGGTTAACTCCTGGCTAACTCTCATCTCCCTATATCTGCTGAGTTCTTGATAATTTCAACAAATATAGGTATAGGTTAGATAGAGGGATAGGTATAGATATAGATACAGAGATAGAGATAGAGATAGAGATAGAGATAGAGATAGAGATAGAGATAGAGATAGAGAGATAGAGATAGAGATAGAGATAGAGATAGAGATAGAGATAGAGATAGAGATATAGAGATAGAGATATAGAGATAGAGATATAGAGATAGAGATATAGAGATAGAGATATAGAGATAGAGATATAGAGATAGAGATATAGAGATAGAGATATAGAGATAGAGATATAGAGATAGAGATAGAGATATAGAGATAGAGATAGAGATAGAGATAGATAGAAACAGAGATACGATAATCCTTCCCACACACTGGCCTCTCAGTCCTGGGAATTCTCTCCTTCAATGATCCTGGCCGCCACACTATTACATCCACTCATTTCATATCATGGCCTAGACCCGCCATCACCAATAACAGGACAGGACCCCTCTATCCTGTAATATCAGTGCCATAAATTCCACCACCTCCTATTTTTTGATGAGGTCCTATTTATCTATTGTTATTTTGTAACTTGTACTCTGGGTGTAAAGTATAAGAAACCACTGCCTAACACAAGACCCTGAAGATGCTTCTGTATGTTTTCTCTGGGAGTTTGATAGATTTTTGAGCCATTATGGGTAGATTTTTGTGTATGGTAAGGGAGGGGGTTCTCCTTTTTTTTTTGCAAATGGGCATTCAGTTTTCCCAAAACCATTTGTTGAAGAGGCTATTCTTTTCCAATTGAGTGGGCATGCACTCAATAAACATTTGTTTAATGAATGTGTGAACAAATGAGCAAATAGAACATTTTAGTTCGAATTACTTGCCATAATATAGAATCCTTTTAACATTACTAAGAGATCACAGGTGCTTCTCAGAAGCTATGAAACTTAATATAATGATTCCAGTCTCGTCTCTGGTGCCAGCAGGATGTGGTCAACCAGCCCAGAAAACCCAGACTGCAAAGTGGATATTTTGAACTTGAACTTTTCCCTGGGCAAAGTTATATCTTAGAACAAATTATCAGGAAAATGGCCAAATTATCTATTTTGTTTTATTCTACAGTAAGCTTTCTTAACTGACCAAGAGTTGATTCATTCCACTTTTGATTTAGAGTCTGCCACTGGAGGTGGAGGGTAGCCCTAGCCTTCTCTGAGCATTAAGCTCTCTCTCCCCTTAGTGGTCTCAGTGGCATTTACCACTGAAGGGAGAGGGCAAAAAGCAAGACTCATAAAAAGCAAGCTTGAATAGAAGTACAGCATAATAACAGATAATGAAAATACAACACAGGCTGTGTTGGATGGCTGCTAACACAGGTCCCCGCTGATCCTCCCCATGCTTTACCTGGGTGGAAGGCTTTGGTTCTCCCGTTGGTGATTCCAGAAGAGCTTGCCTCCATTTTTATTGACCTTCTGCCTGGTGGGAGCGAGGAATGCCTGACCACGGGCAGGCGGCGTGACGCTGGGCGGCTTGCCACACTTCGCCGTTGATGGATTTGCACACGCTTTTCTGCCCCATGAAGAGATAAACTTAAACCTGAAATGAGAAAGTGCACCATTATGTTGAAGAAGTCAGTTCAGAATGGCTAACATGTCCAGTTGCCAAGTCCTGGCACCAAGCGCAGAGAACATAAGCAACTATCACTCAAATTCTTAAGGGGCGAGTGACACCAGAACTGTGATACCAATCAATTTACATTATCTTTTAAATTGAATATCATTTCATTCAAAAGTCAACATGCACAGGTTCCTATTTGGAATGATGGGAATGTTCTGGAATGTTCTGGTAGCGAGCGGTACTGATGGTGGCACAACACTGTGAATGCAGTTAACAGCACTGAACTATATATTTAAATGTGATTAAGAGGGGAAATGTCAGATTGTATATATGGTAAAAGAATAAAATTTTTTAAAAATCCATGGAACTGCCCTACACAAATAGTGAACCTTGAGTTAAACCACGGATGGTAATGAATAGTATAATTATAAAAGGGTGCTTCCATCAAGTGTAACAAATGTTCCACACCAATGCAAGGCATTAATAATAGGGTGGTATATAGGAATCCTGCATTTTATGCATGCTTGTTCTGTAAAGCCACAACTTCTGTAATAAGGAATAGTTATCAGGACAAAACTTTTACGAACAGGAATCCAACAGAGTCAATTACTAAACTTCTTACGTCTCCAAATCCTGAAAAAATACACCCATAGTTGGCATGCTATTTTCAGGGTATGAAGATTATGAACTGTTGTTGGGTCTCTGGAATTTCAGTAAAAATTGAGACTTTCTCCATGAGATTCACATGTAGGTCAGAGTTGGAGAGTGAAATAAAAATATATATTTCTGACAACCTTAGAATGATATACATTTTAAAAGCAATTTTATTTGAAAAATTTCAAATATGCCAAAAGCAAAAAGAAGAGTAAAATGAACCACACAGATGCATTGCCCAACTTCAACCAATATCAACAATTTCCCAATGTCGCTTTAACTATTCTACCCCTTTTCTTGTTAGTTTACTTTTTTGGGTGCTGGAGTATTTTAAAGCAAATCCAAGACATCAAGTCAGTGTCATCAAATGAAATACTGACTGCAATTGACTGAAGCATATGAAATATACATTAAAAATTTTGAGTTCAAAAAGATATTTTAAAACTCATTGATCACTATTGGAGATTGCTAAGGTACCAATTCATTAGGGAAAGAAGTAAATTGATAAGGGAAAGAAGTAAAAGCATTTGTCCTACCTTGCCTTTACTAACTACATTTCAAGGTAACCAAATAGCTAATGAGGGGAACTTCTTTAACACGACAAATTCCAGCAAATATATACAGATAGAATAAGAGAATTAGAAAAACATTTTTAGAAGCCTTACTTAAATATGAGGGGTGACATTATTTAACCAAAGACGCAATGCTAGTTCAGATTGAATTCAAACTCATGGATGACTGAATCCAGATCTAGTTCTTTAAGAAGAGCCAAGGAAAGGAGTTAGCCTTACTTATTGCCAGCCAGCCAGGAGGATTTGGTCAGGAATGGGGTCATCTGACAGGGGAAAGCTAAGCTGGGCTACAACCAGATAAAGGAATCCTAGGATTTTAAACAAATTGCATAATTTTTGATGAACAGGAAAATCTCTTGCAACTTGAAGGCAGAAATTTAGAGTTGGAAGTTATCTTAGTGTTTAATCAGGTACCTTTTTCAAATAGGAAACTGAAGCCTGGAGGGGTAAAGCACTGGGTCTATGTATTAGCAGTACTTAGAAGCTATACCAAAGGTCTACTAAACACCCAGAAAAAAGGGAAATAAAAGGCCTGCCGACAGATAAATGGCAAAAGCAGCCATCATGGGTTATGTCAGCAGTATGCAGAGTGTATCTTCCACCACAATGACATGAAGTTAGAAGCAATGGGAAATTCACAAATATGTGGAAACTAAACAAAATACTCTTCATCAACTAATGGGTTAAAGAGAAAATCACAAATGCAATTAGAAAATATCCTGACATGAATGAAATGAAAATGCAACATGCCAAAACTTATGGTATGCAGCCAAGACACTGCTAAGAGAAAAATTCATAGCTGTAAATTTTTACATTAAAAAAGAAGAAAGACTTCAAATCAGAGACCCAATCACAAAACTGAAAGAACAAGAAAAAAAGAGCAAACTAAACCCAAAGTGGGTAGAAGGAAGGAAAGAAAGATTAGAGTGGAGATAAATGAAGTAGAAAAGAACAATAGAGAATCAACAAAACCAAAAGTTGGTTCTTTGAAAAGAACAATAAAATGGCAAACCTTCAGCTAGACTGACAAAGAAAAAAAAGAGAGGATACAAATAACAAAAATCAGAAATTAAAAGGGGGACATTACTACCAACCTTGCTGAAATAAAAAGGACTATAAGAGGATACTATGAACAACTGCATACCAATAAATTAGACAAACTAGATGAAATGAACAAAATCTTAGAAACTACAAACTACCCACATTGACTCAGGATGAAATAGAAGATCTCAACAAACTAATTACTAACAAAGAGACTGGAATCAGTAAAATCTCCCAACAAAGAAAAGCCCAGCACCAGATGCTTCAGGGGGGAATTCTACCAACTATTCCAAGAAGACTTAACTCCAATCCTGCTCAAACTTTTCCAAAAAATTGAAGCGGAGGGAACATTCCCTAACTTATTCTATGAGGCCTCATACCAAAGCCATATAAAGATAACCACAAGAAAACTACAGACCAATTTCTCTTATGAATATAGATGCAAAAATATTCAACAAAATACCAGCAAACTGAATCCAACAGCACATTAAAAAACTATACACCATGATCAAGTGGGATTTATTCCTGGTATGCAAGTGTATCAGTTAGGGTTCGCTAGAGAAACAGAATCAACAGGGAACACTTGCAAATATAAAATTTATAAAAGTGTCTCACGTGACCACGGGAACACAGGGTCCAAAATCTGCAGGGCAGGCTGTGAAGCTGACGATTCCGATGGAGGGTCTGGATGAACTCCACAGGAGAGGCTCACCAGCTGAGACAGGAATAGAGCCTGTCTCTTCTGAATCCCTCTTAAAAGGCTTCCAGTGATCAGATTAAGCATTACTCATTGCAGAAGACACTCCCCTTTGGCTGATTACAAATGGAATCAGCTGTGGATGCAGCTGACATGATCATGATCTAATTCTATGAAATGTTCTCAATGCAACAGACAGGCCAGCACTTGCCCAACCAGACAAACAGATACCACCACTTGGTCAAGTTGACACATGAACCTAACCATGACAGCAAGCTTTGTTCAACATAAGAAAATCAATTAATGTAATATACCAGTACATCAACAAAATGAAAGGAAAAAAACCACATGATCATCTCAACTGATGCAAAAAAGTCACTGGACAAAACACAGCACTGTTTCTTGATAAAAACACTTAGAACACTAGGAATAGAAGGAAATTCCTCAACATGATAAAGGGCATATATGAAAAGCCCACAGCTAAGATCCCTTTTAATGGTGAAAGGCTGAAAGCTTTCCCTCTAAGATCAGGAACAAGACAAGGATGCCCACTGCCATGACTGTTATTCAACATTGTACTGGAAGTACTCACAAGAGCAATTAGGCAAGAAAAAGAAATAAAAAGTATCCACATTGGAAAGGAAGAAGTAAAATTTTCCCTATTTGCAGATGATATGATTTCTGAAAACACCACAACAAAGCTCCTAGTACTAATAAATTAATTCAGCAAGATCAACACCCCAAAATCAGTAGTGTTTCTATATACAAGGAAAGAACAATCAGAAAAAGAGATCAAGAAAAAAAATCCATTCACAATAGCAACTAAAAGAATCAAACTTCTACTAATAAATCTAACTAAGAATGTAAAAAATTTGTACATAAAAACTACAAAACACTGCTAAAAGGAACTAATAAGACTTAAATAAATGAAGGCTGTTCTATGTTCATGGATTGGAAGACTAAATATCATTAAGATGTCAATACTATCCAAAGCAATTTATAGATTCAATGCAATTCCAATCAAAATTCCAATAATCCTCTCTGCAGATATGAAAAGCCAATCATCAAACTTATATAGAAGTTTGGTAAAGGGCCTTGAATACGTAAAGCCATCTTGAAAAAGAATAATTAAAGTGGAGGGCTCACAATTCCCAATCTTAAAACTCATTACAAAGCCATGGTACTCAAACCAGCATGGTACTGGTGCAAGGTAAGACATATAGACCAATGGAATCAAACTGAAGGCTCAGAAACCAACCCTCACATTGATGGTCACTTGCTTTTGGACAAGGTGGCAAACCCATTCAATTGGGAAAGAACTGCCTCTTCAACAAATGGTGCTGGGAAAACTGGATGTCCATTTGTGAAAATAAAGGAGAACCCCTACCTCACCATACACAAAAATCTACCCATAATGGCTCAAAAATCTATCAGACTCCTAGAAGAAAACATACAGAAGCATCTTCAGGATCTTGTGTTAGGCAGTGGTTTCTTGTACTTTACACCCAAAGTACAAGTAACAAAATAATAACAGATAAATAGGACCTCATCAAAATTAGAAAGCTATGTGCCTCAAAGAACTGTAACATGAAAGTAAAATGTCAGCCTACATAATGGGGGAAAATATTTGGAAAACACATACCCAGTAAAGGATTAATACCCAGAATATATAAAGAAATCCTTCAACTTAACAACATGAAGACAAACAATCCCAATTTTAAAATGGGCAAAAGATTTGAACAGACATCTCTCCAAAAAAGATATACAAATGGCCAGAAAGCACACAAAAAGAAATATCATTACCATCAGAGAAATGTAAATTAAAACCACAATGAGATACCATATCAGGCCCATTAGAATGGTTCTATTTTAAAAACACAATAGAAAATAACACGTTTTGGAGAGTTTGTAGAGAACTTGGAACACTCATTCATTGCCGGCAGCAGTGTAAAATGTTGCGGCCGCTGTGGAAGACAGTGCAGTTGTGCTTCGGTAAGCTAAGGACAGACCTACCATTGGATCCAGTAATCTCACTTCTAGGTATATACCCCAAAAAACGGAAAGCAGGGACTCGAACAGATATTTGCACACTGATGTTCACAGCTGCAATATTCACAATTGCCAAAAGATGGAAGCAACCCATGTGTCCATCAGCCCATGAATGGATAAGTAAAATGTGGTATATACATGCAATGGAATATTATCATCTGTTAAAGGAATGAAGTCCTGAAACACGCGACAACATGGATGAACCTTGAAAGACATCGTGTTGAGGGAAATAAGCCAGACACAAAAGGACAAACATTGTGCGAGCTCACTGGTCATAACAATTAGAGTAAGCAAACTCTCAGAGTCAGAACGCAGAATTGGGTTACTTCAGTGGATGGGGTGGGGTAGGGAATAGAAAGTTAAAGCTTCAAATTTTTAAAAAAATCCAGGAAACTCCACTACACAAACAGCGAAACCTGAGTTACACCATGGACTTTAATTAATAGTACAATTATAAAAATGTGCTATCATCAACGGTAAGAAACGTCCCACACCAATGTAAGGGGCCAACAATAGGGTGGTATATGGGAATCCTGTATTTTATGCATATTATATAATCATGCATATGTACTTTATGAGTGATTGTTCTGTAAACATACTTCTCCAATAAAACTTGAAAAATTATTTTTAAAAAAGTATGTAGAGCCACTTTAAATGTCTCAAGACAGAAAATAATGTGACCTGTTTTGTAAATTTTGTAAATTCCAACGTTTCTTAAGAATGGGTGCCTCAAGTCAGAATGGATTTGTCAGCTAAGGAGGCACCGAGGCCATGCACTGTGCGAGTAAGGTCTACACATGACCTCCGTGTCGGTGCACACGGGCGCAGCAAGGATGAGGGACACCAGGGGTGCATGAAAGGAAAGTCGATTAGAAGTCACTGGCCCCAGAATAGAGAGGGGTGGCACACCTTGGAAATTCACATCAGGAGCAAAGACTCAACCAAGCAGGTGGGCAGCGAGAGGTTGCAGCGGACCTGGGATTATGCTTCTACAGCGTTACATGCATGGAGCTGCAGCAATTGAGCAAGCAAGAATGGTGTTTGAGGAGTTAGCATGAGACCTTCACGGAGGCAGGAACCCAGGAAGAACACGGGGAGGAGAGGAAGAAGCTGTTTATTTTGTTTAAGCAGGTGTTGGGGTGGTCACCAAGGGAGCCAATGACAGGGCCTGAGATACTGAAGCTTCACGACGGTACAAAGCCCCTACATTCCTTTAATTCACTACAGGAAGACAGACAGACATGGGCAATGTCATCCAAGCCACAGCCTCAGTGTGGAGAAATTCCACCTGCACAACCAGACTGTCCTGACATACAATTTTACCCTCCTTTTATCCACTTAACTGCCCTCCTTCAGACAGCACTCGTCAGCCAACCTTTGAAGCAGGGCTTGGTCTCCAGTGCAGGGAGAGAGTCATGACACTGGCCTGGGTGCTCCCTTCCTACGGCAGGCACGGTTTCCGGTGTGAGCCCAGCGAGGGTGCTGGGCTTTTACACGTCCACCCTTCAGGAGTCGCTTAGTGAGGGTCCACTCCCAAGACTGGGCGTTGAAGTTCACAGGAGCCATCGCCGGGTAAGGACCGCCATGCTGGGTGGCCCCCTGGGAGACAGCCTGCTAACCTTCCCTTGGCACTGGGTGCCCCTCTGACACCCAGTGCCTGGGTAAGGGTGAAGTCTCGATCCCAGGGCCTTGCTGTGGGCAGGCCGGTACAGGGTGGAAAGCTGGTGTCCTTCTATGCCTCCACATTCCCTGCCACTGCTCTCACTCCCCATTTCTACAGGTGTCTGTTGACACAGGAGCACCCCAGAAGAATGGACACAGACATGGCGGTCACAGGTGAAGGGGGATGGGAAAGCTGATTTAAGTCGACATGAAATGCAGTCAGTGTACAAATATGAAGCAGACCAGTATCCCAAAACCATTTCTTCTCTCCCTTTGCAGACGGATTATGGGGCTGTAGGGAGTAGGATTCTGACTCAGCATGGTGCTTCCAGCTTTTATATAACTCCACTTAAGGAAGCACAAAATGATGGAAATGAGAATAAAAATTACATGGTGGAAATAAGTGATGTAAGTCCTTAAAACTACTGAATTTCATGTTAAGAATGTATAATAATGGGGCGGGCCATGGTGGCTCAGCAGGCAGAGTTCTCGCCCAGCATGCCAGAGACCCATGCAAAAAAAAAAAAAGTATAATAATGCAAATAGAAGAAAAGCACACATTAAAAATAAAAGAGAATACATGAGAACCCCTAGGAGAGCACGGACATGAGGAAGGGGCTATGGCACATAGGAACTGGGAGGAGGCCTAATGCCTGAGAAATCCATCTTGCTGCCTCAAGAATTAGGAGTCCCCGGGGGTGCAGCTAAAAGACCTGGCCATCAGAGCTCTCCTCACTTGAGGGATGAGTTCAGTGGGAGAGAGAGAGTGATGCATAAAGAAATAGCACACAAGATGGCTAATAAACCACAAACCTCTGAAAACATTAACATCTGTGGAAGACTCCAGAGTCACATTTTCAGAAATGAATTGTCAGCAAATAAACTGCATTATCTAATTTGTTGTTACTTTAGAAGAAAACTATTAACACTAGTTATCTATTAAATACTAGGAATCATGCTAGATATTGACCATTATACCATTAATACCTCGACACAATTCTAAAACATGAAAACTGGTGCCCACATTTTGAGGATGAGACACCCAAGGTTCTGGAGACTTCGTGACATGTCCAAGGTCACACAACAAGTGATTGACTGGAATTCTAACCCTGCTCCTCCACTAGACCAGAGCCTGATGAATTAAACACCAAAACAAAGACTAATTGTTGTTATGTCTGCGGTGGTTCTGAAATCCTGAGCAGAGATCTATCAAGAGTGGGGTTCGGAGGGTACAGTGTGCAGACACTCATTTGACCCCAACTATTCTGGAGCCATCTTCTCCCGCTTTCCCACGCTGGGCTCGAGACCCATCCGGGATGAGCTGTCCTGGTTCTCAACCACCCCGGTATTAGGATGAGACAGAACCTACCTGCTCCTTAAAGCCTTCCGGTCCCTCTGAGCCCAACCTCAGATCCTACAAGTGGTACTCAGTGTGCGATGCTCTCACGCCTGCTGGCACACAGGCGTGCCCTTTCCCCAGCTACCAAGACTCTCTAAGGGCAACGATCATATTTTGCACCTTCTGGAATCCTCCCTCAACTCTTAGCAAAATGCTTGCTACACACAGGTGTGTGACGACAATCCCCTTCGGTCTCTTTTTTCCTGGTGAAAATACTCCTTGGGATAAGCAGGGCACAGGGTCAAGGGTTGGTCAAAGATATGATACTGAACGTATGTACCTGAGTGACAAATTTCAAATTTAATGGTTCCTATTTTATACCTTATTCTTGAAGCCCAAAACATGGCTGCCTCCCTCTGCCCCCCGTCTTTGAAAGATGGTTTCCTCTCCAACTCAGCCAAAACTATGGAGCCTCAGTAATGTTACATTTCTAATCTTCCCTCCTTTCTACCTTGAAACATCTTTAAAAATACATTTTCCTTTAGAGATCTATCATCTACCCTACTTCCAAAAAGACCCAAAGTCAGACTCTTCCTTGGGAAATACCCATCCTCAGGGATGAGGAGTGGAAAGTACAATGCAGTGGCTAAGAGGTGGATTATGTGGTCAGAGTTTCTACTTTCGAATCCTGGCCACACCATTTACTACCTGTGTGACCTAGTGCAGGCTACGTCATCTCTCCGTGCCTCAGTTTCCTCACCTGGGGATGATAACAGGTCCCAACTCACAGAGTTGCTGTGAGAATCAATCGAGTTCATACCTGTCAGGTTTTTAGGACAGCAGCACAGTGCCCAGTAAAATCCATCACTGCTTTGCATCAATGGCTTCTCCTCAGTCTGCCCCTTAGGCTTTAGCGTTTTACTCCATTGTCTCTGCGAACCTGTTTTAAACTCTTCCTTTCGTGTCCGTGACCCTGAAGCTTCTTCCGACCTCTTCACCTCTCTAAGAGCGCTTTCCTCTTCCCTGAGGTGGGTATATTAGCTTCCTAGGGCTGTTGTCACAAATGACCACAACCTGTGTGGTTTCAAACCTCAGAAAGTTAGTCTCTGTCAGTTCTAGAGCCCAGGAGTCCACACTGGAGGGACGGCAGGGCCGTGCGCTCGGGAGGCGCTGGGGGAGAATCTGTGCCTTGCCTCTCTGGCTCCCGGCGGCTGCTGGCAGTCCTTGGCTAGTGGCCACATCACTCCAGTCTTTGCTTCCGACACGTGGTCTGTGGATGCCGAGTCCCGCTCAGCCTCTCACTCACAGGGACACGTGGGATGGCAGTTAGGACGCACCTGGGTAATCCAGGGTCATCTCATCTCAAAAAACCTTCATTTAATCTCATCTGCAAGGATACTTTTTTTTTTTCAAAAAATAAAAAAAGCAAAGCCTAGCACACAGAGTATTTCCCCAGGTTTGACTTTGGCCGTTTCTTTCTCTATACCCATCTTTGGCAGCCAGGTCCCCATCTCTGTGCAGTCAGCTCCCCAAATCGCTCCTCCTGCTTTGATCTGTCTCCTGAACTTCAAGACTGCCTTTCCTACCTGGTCTGACTTTTCTCCTGAGAAAAGCAATGAGTCCAGCAGAAACACAATAAATGTTTACTATTTCGATAATGAAAACCAAAGTTTTGATTTCCTGAAGCGCCGCATGTATTTTTATTTACTTCTCAAAAATTCTAAATTTAAACATATGCATTTTTCCCCATTAAATAAAATTTGTAGGTGTTTTTTTTCCTTCTGGCCCTCTTCCAAAGTGCATTTGCTCTGGTTGCATTGCACAGAAGTTTGCCTGTATAAAAGTGATTTGCTTTCATCTAAATGTGACGACTGTGATTCAGAAGAGCTGCACACCACAGGGACGTCCGTGGTCCTGTCTGTTTCACAACCTGAGCAGGAGTGCCCATGTGTCACAACCTCTTCCTGCCATTTCTTAGGTAAACTACTTTTCAAACTACTGAAAAACCACGTCTTGAATGTCACCACCGTGGGCAAAACATAAGACTTATCTGTTAATAATTAAGAAAAAACAATCTTACTTGGAAGTGGATTTTTATTCTAGTGTCTCTTTTACTCAGATTTAACTACAAAGTAGAGAAGAAATGCAATGCCCCTCCTTCCTGAAACACTGGCCCAAGGCTGTACAAACCTCTCCTGTATATCCTGGGGCCTGGATTTATTTTCCCAAACTTTCTGGAGCCTCTTCTAATATCCTCTCTTTTATGGGGAGAAAATATTTGCTCCTTACAAAATCAGCTGATGGCCTCCACTCTTGGGGAGGAAAAAGCCCCTGCCCGGGGGAATGACCAAGTGGAGGCAGCTTCTCATCTGTCCTCAGCTCAGACCTGTTCCCATGGGAGGGGGGTGGAATTTGTGGTGGCTCCAGCAAAGTGTGCTCAGGGGGTCCCAGAACAAAAGGATTCTGAGGAGTTTTGAGCATCTAGTGGGTGATGGCGTGTGGCCCCAGTCCAGGGGACGGTTGCACCTGCTGCCATCTGATTCCGACAGGACACCTCCTGAGGCCTGGAGAAGGAGTACTGCTGAGTAGGGCAGAGGAGAGGATGGGCTGTCCCTGAGCCTTCCTCCGCCACGCCAGGCCCTTGGGCATGCCCCGCCTCCCTCCCTTTCGGTGTTCTCACATCACCCGGGCTGCCTGACAGATTCCCATCGTCCTGTTACGCAAATCTGGCAGTACCAACACATCAAAACCAGGAAAAACTTCCTGCCAAGAAATTGTGATTTGTAATTTTGTGATAGTTGTCTGTCTAAAGCCACACTGACTTGGCATTCAAGCTCTTTTGGAAAGAGACCAAAACTCTAATGACTAGTGTTAAGGGCACCCAGATCTAACTTTTGGCTCAATGTCTATATGAAGAATCCACAGAACCAGAAGAGACAAGAGCCTGTAAGAACGTTTAGCCAATATTAATTGAGTCCAAATAAAGTGCTGCAGATAAATTACTGGTGTTTTCTCTCCTTCAAATTCACCTCTCCATCCTTTACAGACTTTTCGTAAGTTCTTCCTTTCCTGCCACTTAGGCTGATTTACTTTCCTTTTTTTAAAAAATCTCTGCTACAGAATTCTACTAGAAGGACTCATTTCAGGAAAGCACGGTGGCAGAGATTCCTGTGTCCAGTCCGTCATACTCTCTCTGTGCCAGGTGACATGCCAATGCTTCTCAGTAGAGAGGGAAAGTATAACCCTGCTCCACTGATTCAGAGTGTGGTCATCTCAGCTTGCTTTGGTCAATGGGATGTTAGTGGACATAATGAAAGTGGAGGCTTGAAATGACCTTACATTGCTTGGTTTGGGCTCTCGTGCTTCTGCTGTCACCTTGAAAAGAACATGCCCCAGCAGGACAGGGCCAAGGATGAGGCATCTGGAAGAGACCCAAACCTGCCCTATATCCGGTAGCCAAGCCCTACTGAACCTAATCAAGACTGATCAGCCCCGAGCTGACTCGAAGATCCCTGAACAAAAGAGATGAGTATTTCTGGGGACGACCCACTGAGATTTGGGGGTTATCACTACACTGCAGAAACTTCACAAACACAGCCCAATAACAATCTGTAGAATGAAACAGTGTTAGAGTTTACAATTTGGTCAGAAGTAGTGAGTTTATAAGCAGAACTCCCTCTTTCTTTATTGAAATGTTTTCCTTCAGAAATCCAACCCAACATATTCTTTTAGGATCAGCTCATTTGTCACCCTTCGGAAGAAACTCCCTTTTGCCCCCAGTGTCCCACAGCCCCCACCCCTCTATTCCGTGAGCACCTATACCAAGCATATCCACCAGTATTGGACTTGTCTGAAAATCTGTTCCTCCAACTAGGAGCAGGGACTCCTAGTTATTTAATGCCTACCACATTGCACGGCTCACAATGGGGACTAATATAAACATTTCTAGGAAGGAATGGAGGAAGGGAGCGACAAGTTTGGTACATAGTGGAGAATGGGGAACTAAATTCCTCACATGCTCTAAAATTCTACACATTTGCTCTGTTGATTTTGGGGGCAGAGTGTGTGGGAGTTCTCTGGCCAGGAGGGGGCTGAGATCTCTGGAGGGGGTATGCCTGAGGGGAAGTTGTAAATCCAGAGACCCAGCAACAGCTTGGCCAGCTTTCCACTCTCCTTCCCATCTTCACGAGCACAAAATTCAACATCCACAGGGGGAAATTATCCATGTGAGATATTTAAAGAGTGATCTGAGACTCTTAAAAATAATGCTATTCACTCAATGAGGACATAACAAGACTGGCACTGTCAGACACTGCTACCTCACAATTTGCAGTTAGGCAGTATGACAAAACTTTTAAAAGTTCATGCCCACAGAGGAATATTTCTCTCTACAGAAGTTTAGGTTATTTCAGTTTGCAACTAAATGCTATTTCTAACTACTTAAAAACAGGATTGTAACCTTGGCCCCAACAACACTTTTATGAAACTACTCCAAGAAAATTATCAGAGATACTAAGACTTATGTAGAAAAATATTCCATTCAGAATGTTTTATTACACAGTTAGGCAATTTCCTGCTGAATGGATGTGGGTACATATTCCGCATCTGTCTTTTCAGAGACTGTGGAACTTCTGATTGAGTTACAAGTTGAGCCTTAATTTCTTCTTTTGTAAAATGGGAATTCAAATTGATACATCAAAGTTTTGTGATAGGGGCTAAATGAGTGTGTGTGTTTACATAATCTGGTGCCTGACATGGAATAAGCACTTAGTAAATGGCACTTAGTAACATCATTATAACTAATAATACCGACTTCATAACTAAAACAATAATTAATAACAGTGATACCGGAAATTAGAAAAATGCCCATTCATAGGGGAGCAGTTAAATAAATTATGGTCCATTCATATGTTAGATTGCTTTGCAGCAAATGTGTTGGTGAAAATGGATTTTAAAATTGGAAAACAGTCAAATCCATTCATTCTTCCATTCATACATTCACCTGATGCTTATCGACTGCCTTTGCCATTTGAACATTGATTAATGAGAATATATAAACCATGAAGATTTAAAGTTGCAAGAAAGATTTATAAGGCTTTGGGCCAATTTGGGTGCCAATTTCCTCATTTGTTAATGGACAGGATGGAGAGGGTCCCTGTGATGATTTTCTTATGGCCGCCACCTGCAGCCTTCTCCGTCACGTTCTAAGCCCTGGGAAGCCATCACCTGGGCTCCTCACAGGTTGGGGCGAATGGGAGGCACCCGCAGGAGGTGGAGACTAGAAGGAGGAGAGGGAGGGAGGGTTACTCCTTCCCTGCTCCAGCACACTTCTGAGGTCTGCTCCTGCTGGTGGCCCCTCTTCCAGCCCCTGCCCTGGCTGGGCTCCAACACTGCCCTGACCTCTTGAGGACTAAGTGTGAGAAAGGCTCCCTCCCCACGCGTGCTAGACCCTCAGTGCTCCACCATCTCATTTAGTTTCCTCACTCCACCACTCCCGTGTGACACAAGTCCCCTCGTTAAAATCTCTTCACGTGCTGGAATTCTATTTCCTGCCTGGATCGTGGCTATCAGAAGCCTGGAAATCCACCCCTTCAGTTTTAGCACTTAATGATTCTGTATCTTCATAAATCAACAACAAAAAATCACTGGAAACTTTCTTGGAAGGTTCTCAAATATTTTTGTTTGCTACTCTTTGACTTCATTCACCAAGATTTTCTCATTTTGTGTCATGTTGAGTCCCCCACCCCTTCAGTTCTCTGAATGCCAATCTAAACTCTAGATTTCTCACTTCACTTCATCCTGATATCTAATCTACCCTAAATCTTTATATTCTCACCCAGTGAAATGATGAGATTCAGATTTAAAATTGGAAAACAATCAAATCCATTCATTCTTCCATTCATACATTCAACCGATGCTTATCAACTGCCTTTGCCATTTGAACATTGATTTATGAGAATATATAAACCATGAAGGTTCAAAGTTAAAAAGGAAAGATTTATAAGACTATAGATTTCTTGTCACCTTCTGAAACTTTACTGGTCTTCTTTGTGTTTTGTGGACTCAGGCATAATGGGCCTCCTCTTCCCTGTTTCTCATATAAATATCAACCCATGCAAACATAACTACACAGTTGTCACGGGTCATACTTAAGGATGCACACTAGGTGGAAATAGACAATTACAAGTACATGGTTTAAAAGTAATACTTTGGGAAAGAATTCAACTGTTCGTTATTGACTCATTTAACAAATATTTGTGGAGTGTTTTCTTTGTGCCAAATACTGAGGATTCAGAGAGCAAAGGACTGAATTCTCACAGTGCACCCAAAGAGGTGTGCCCCAGCTCTAAAGCAGCAAAGAG
Organism: Myrmecophaga tridactyla; assembly: GCA_004026745.1. Taxonomy (NCBI): domain Eukaryota; kingdom Metazoa; phylum Chordata; class Mammalia; order Pilosa; family Myrmecophagidae; genus Myrmecophaga; species Myrmecophaga tridactyla. Next base: position 46,876 of record PVIY010010864.1, on the reverse strand, counting down.
GAGGGCATCGAATGTAACCGAGAGGAGGACGTCAATATTTGTCGAGTTAAAAAAGAGAAAGAGAAAGAAAACAAGGTCATTTGGTTTCTCCTTAAGAAATCAGTGAGTCATCTCTGGATTTCCGAAAACAAACATAACCATGTGACATTTCCACAAGAGAGGCGCATGGACAAATAGGATCACGACCACATACACACAGTTGGATGTAAACAACAAAAATAACCAAGTGGGAATTAGACACCTACTTCACCTAGCAAAACCCACACATGGTGTAAGAGTGTACCCTGCAGTCCTAAATTTCAGTGGAACCACTTATTAATTGATGACACCAAGTCAGCAACTTAAATAGCAGAAGTACATTATTCCTTACGGTTGCAACTTATCATGGCGGTCAATAAAACGCTTCTAGAAAGGGAACCCAAAATGTCATTAATAATAGACGTTAACTCTCTACAGGGAATGGTGTTTATAAAAGATTTGGTGATTTAAGGAAATGGGTAAAATTCAGTTAAAAATAATTTCGGGGGAGAACACTTAATGTCTACTAGCAAATACAGAGACCTGCGCCATGCCAGGCCCGTGACAGAAATAAGGATGAGGAAGGCAGGATCCACGCCCGCAAGAGGGGCTCACGAGGAAAACAGGTGCAAGGAGTAGCTCTAACAGAAGACAGGTGTGAAAAGTCCACAGGTGGACGCAGAACAGATGATGAGCTCCAAAGGGGAAAAGCTGACTTAGAGGAGGGGTCAGCCCACTTTTTCTGGAAAGACCCAGATCGCGAGTGATTTCTGCTTTGCAGACGTACCGTCTCTGTTGCAATTACTCCACCCTGTTGCCGCAGCACCAGAGCAGCCATAAACAAAGAATAAAGAATGAGCAGGGCAGAATTTCAATAACACTTTATTTATAAAACCAGGAGCGGGCTGGTTTTGACCTCTGGGCTGTAGTTTGCCAATCTCTGACTCAGAGCACTGAAAAGAGCAGAGCTCACTCACTAAAGGAAGAGGCATCCCGTCGGAAGTATGTTTAGGATGTAAGGCTGGCTGCTTGGACTAAAAGGAAGGATAATGACAACTTACTTCAGTATGGAATTATATGATTCTTAGAGAATTCACGAAGAGCCGTGCACGCTGCCTTCCGGATGTCCGAGGTGGCCACCCCAGGGCCCTGGTGAAGGAGCGCCACGCTGAAGCCAGCTGCCCCGTCTGAATGTCCATAATCAATATGTAATTTACTTAACTGACCATAAAACAAATGTTGATTCAGAGAAGTCTAAAAACGTATCAAAACTAACTCCAGATTGCAACCCACTAATTATTCACTGATTACAGCTCGAGGCTAATGATGGTGCAATGAGATTTCTTAGCCATACAATGTGCCTTCATAGACTTAACAAATGCTTGAAAAGCAGGAACAAAAAAATATGACATTGAATTACACAGACTTTGAAATGTAGCTCTTTAATCAAATTTACAATGATTAACTCATTGGAACAATGAAGATTATTTATGTGGTTTGAATTATAAAGTTGATCTTAACTAATTTCAGTGCTAACTTGATCCAATTTTTAACACATTTAATAATTAATGAAAACCCCTCTGGCAGACAACTGTTATATTTGAAGGGCCATTTGAAATGCTTTAAATTATAATAAAAATTGCATTCCATTTCCCTTAAACATTTATTAAAAATAATTTGCTAATTATTTAGCAAAAGGATTTGAGGTAGCTCAAAGCAAGGCATGTATTCATAAATTTTCATTCTATACCATCTTTTTAAACTTTTGTCATCACTGGTATATAGTGTTGAAAACCTGTCCCTAAAATCAAATTTCAATATCTTAATGAGTCAAATGGTTGGAGCTGTGTAATTCACCAAGCCTCAGCTAACCACCATTTGCAATACCTTGTTCAGCAAATCTGGGATGGTAAGATTAGGTCTCACAGAAATGCAAGAGTTAGGGAAGGAAATAACAAACATGGCAATCACGTTGTTTCCCTGCCTCCCAGAGGCAATGGGTTTCCCAAATCCACTGGCATTAAAAAATGGAGCAATCTTTCTCTTAGATTAGGAGTCAGCAAATTATGGCCCACCATCTATCTTTTGTAAATAAGGCTTGTTGGAACACAGCCACACTCATTTATTTATGTACTGCCATGGCTGGTTTTGCAGTATCATGGCACAGTTGCGTAGTTGCGACAGACACTATACAGCCCAAAAAGCAGAAAATATTTACTATCTGGACCTTTATAGAAGAAGCTGCTATTCCCTGGCTTATATCAATATTGCTAATGTTTCTGAAAACACTGCTCAGGTAATGTGAGCCATGGAAGCAAACTGTCTTTCAAATGTTTTACAGCCCAGACCTGTTTGAAAGTTTGCACCTGACTAGCTTGGAATTTCATGCACGTTACACTTACATCCTCTCTTTTCATTTTGCAAGGCATTGAAAAATATCTGTAATTGCCTGGTTTTTCCACAAAAACGAATGTGGCAGTTAGGCTTGCAGATTTGGGGCTCCATGTATCGACCCAGAGGAGCATAAACAGAGCTCCAACAACCCACCAAATTGCGTGCACGGGCTTCGGGGGGAGTGAACGTCATGTTCTCTCACATGCTCCGCGGACAAGCAGCTGCACCGAGCCTGGTGGAGAGGCCAGTTCACCCTGAGGCAGTGGACGTCACGGTCCCCAGCATGGCCCCTGGAGCCGCGCTGCCTGGGTCTGGACCTTGCCTCTGCCACCACGGCCTGTGAGTTCCTAGAGGGGTTACTTCACATCGAGGGACCTTAGTTTCAGGATAGCACGAGGAACTGCGGCAGGGCGCCTGCTGTGTAGCTGATGCAGTCCATGCTATGGGATCAACAGTTAAGGGTGTGGGCCCTGGAAACAACCTTCCTGCGCTGACAGGTTTCCAGCTCCACCCCTTTCTCACGGCGTGATTTTGAACAAATGATCAGACCTAACTACAGGAATAATAGCAGCATCTACCTCATAGGGCTGTTGTGAGGATGAGGGGGTAACACAGACAGAACTGCCTGGAACAGAGCATATGCACAATGCATGTTAGCTATTTTTACTATTATTGGTGTGGCATTATCACTATAATTACCATTAGCATTTTCATTATGGTATTCCAGGTTTAATGGTAAATGTTTTTTGCTTTTTTTTTTAACCATGTGGTTGATACTATTATTAACACCACTTTGAAGAAAAGGGATCTAAGTCATTAGAAAGTTAAGAAACTGATTTTGTTCAGGAGTTCTTAAGTGATGGAAATGAAATCTGAGCCTTTCTAAATGAAGGTTTAGGCAACCTTGGGGCCTAAATCATAACAGAAGCAAATTTCTTCAAAGAAAAGCAGGCTGACCGAGAAACAGGGTTGTGTATTAAATGCCAATTGCCATGGCAACTGCTTTTCTCTCTTTTAGTGGATTATGAACCTCCATGAGTATCTCACAGAATGTCAGCTTTGGAGGAAAGCTTAGAGATCGTCTGCGCCGGCCTCCTCATTTTGCAGATGAGGAAGCTAAGGTTTGCCACAATGGCGTGATTTCCAAAGACACACATCCCGAGTTCAGCAGCAGTGCAAAACTATAATCACAACCGACTGCTAAAGTTAAAAATGAAAACCCTGATGGAAATCCTCTTACATCATGGTTTACTTGTTATCAAATAGTGGAGAATTCGAGAAGGAACGCCAGCCTATACCTGGAGTAGATGCTGCAAATAAACTCCGACGGAACCATGTGACCCTTCTAATACTGGATGGATGCAGGCAGGTAGGATGTTAGGAAGGGAATTTCAGAGTCGATGGTTAAATTAACAAATGCCGTCACTGCTCAGACAGACTAGAGACTCCTGCAGCACCCAAGCCTGGGTGGAAGCTGCATTAAATATGTCAGTGTCTTTCACTGAGGTCTTGCATTTGGGTGATGGTGGAGAGGACCGTTCTCCCTTCACAGAACAACCAAATGTTCAGGAATAAACATGGTCAAGCCATTTTCTAAAACTCTGAAAGCTAGAAACAGTGATTCGTACTGCGCTCTGTCCCTTTGTATTGTGACTTTATTTTATGTTAACTTTAGAACTGCAATAATATAGTTCCTGTGCTGTCATACAGCCTAGTGACTAAGAACGGACTCTGGAGACAGACCCTCTGGGGTCAAATCCTGACGAGCTCAGTGAACACATGTGAATTATGTAACCTAATTACGCCTTTGCTTTCTCATCTGCTAAATGGGTACAAAGATAGCATCTCCCTCATATAGCTGTTATGAGGATTAATTGGGTTACACTGTCAGAATGGTACTGGCCGCTACCAAATACTTTGATAAATATTAGTCAGAGCTACTACCATAACAGCTACCACTGAGGAAGGCCTGAAGAATTTCACTTTAATCTTCCAGAAAAGCACACACAGAATCAATTCTTCCTGCTTTGCGGTGTTCTTTAGGATCTGCCTTCTAACAACCTCTCAGAATCATGTTTCTCAGTTCTCTGTCTACTCTATTTCCCCATGTCTCCCACTCCTTCCTCCAGCCATCCTAAATTCTCTCTACAGAGTGTTCTGGTCTGTGTCACAACCCCCTAAATAAACCTGTATCTTCTGCCTGGAGTCCCTCCCCTACGCCTCAAGCCTGGTCTACTTTGCCAGCCCCAATACCCCTGCAAGAAGAGGCTTACAAATCACCGTGTGGAGCACCTTCCCCAACTCCCAGGCAGATGCAGGCTCTCCTCCTCCACGCTGCGGCGACACTTTAGAAGGCTCTATTATAACCATTACCACACTGTTCTGTAACTGTCTGTGCATATCACTGTGTCCCCTCTGGTCTGTACCTTTTCACTGATGTATCCTGAGTGTCTGGCATTTGGAAGGCATGCAGTAAATTTCTGTAGAAGGATGAAGACAAAGGGTGGGAGGCAAATATAATAATAGCAATTATTAACTACCCTCCATGTCCCTGCCACTGTGCCTGGTGCTGGAAATACAAGATAAACTGGAAATGGGCTCTGCCTTCATTTTTTTGCAGATTGGTAAAATGTCAATATATTGCCTTTCTCCTAAAAATAAATAGAATTCCTAGCTTTTTTTTTTTTGCAGGCACCAGGAATCAAACCCAGGTCTCCAGCATGGCAGGCAACAATTCTGCCACTGAGCCACTCTTGCACCACCCTCCTAGCTTTTAATTCACTGTATATTTATTAAGCATTTCCAACATGCCTCATACTATGCTAAATGCTAAAATAGATGCAAAAGAAGGAGATCTGCACTTTGTCCTAACGGTCTCTTGTATCACACGACGACCACAATTAGAGTCACAGGCTCTATTCTGAGCCCTCGATGTCCTAAGTGAACATGGGACCCAGAGTCACATACTCATCCAAAGTCATCATTCATGTCACTGGGAGGTTGAGGTTAAACCACGGGACTCTGAACTCTTAACCTCTTGCTCCTTTACCTCCAACATGATTTCCACTGGGAAAGAACATTATATAAAATAAAAAGCTAAATTGAGCACATCATCGTACCTTTAATATTCACAAGGACACGTTCCAATGGCTTGCTCACTGTCAGAATTCAACAGCCCAAGACATTTTAGAAAGTGAGATTTATGGTACCAAACTCAAATAAAGCAATATCATGCAAGCCCCCTTCTAACACCGTTGGTCCGTTCCTGCACTCATTTCACAAGCTTTCCTCCAGAAGGCAGGAGAATCAGGGATGACAGACAAAGTGCCTCTCCTCCAGGGGCTCAAATCCAGCCTTTTTTATGTTATAAAACAAACACCTCTGTAGGCTATGGTTTTTGGAGACACCCTAATTCACGTACCACACACATACCGTCTGAAAGTCTGAAGGCTCAGAAAAACATACTGACTGGTGAATTAGAGCATGCACCATGGAGAAAGTAAAACTCAAATTCGTCAATGGTTGATTCACTTCACTTAAAGAATTTTCATTGTTCTTCAAAGGCAAATAAACAAGAAAAATCTAATGCTCTTTTCATCAAAAAACAAACTACAGTAAAATAAAATAACTGCAAGTTAAAAAGCAGTGCTCTTCAGGAAGACTATTCTAGCATTGCCAATGGGCAATCATGCTAACCTCTGCTTTAGGGGAAAAAATTATGGGCAGAGGAATCAACTAAGAGTCTTCCCTTGGCTCTAAGTTGCTGAGGTTCTGATCTATTATGATTCAGCTGGGTAGGAACTAATTCTTAAACAGCACCACGACTGGGCATTTAACACATGTGTGGGACCCTCACTTAGTTTCAGGAAATGGAACAACGTGCCACTGGGTGGTGATGTTCTCAGGGAGAGGCCCCACTGAGGCTGGTTGTCGTGCTTAGGAACAAACTGTAGAGAGAAGATAAACAGAACTGGTACCTGTAGAGTGCACAACCTGTGTTAAAGATACCATGTAGGTTAACTAACTGATTTCACTAGACTCTAACTCCTTGGGAGGCAAAGATGGCGTCCGGTTCACCACCATCTCCTCAGGACATTTCACACTACTTGGCATACCATATACCCCCCAAAAAAATGTTGAATGAATTACCAGATCGACAATTCAAACTCTGTTAGTCACATGGCCAGTAGGCAGGAGAGGCAGTGTGCAAACTTACAAATCTGTTTCCACCCTGCCAAGATGTCTGCAATGTAGAGCGTTGCTTTGTGATTTCCAACACCAGAATTTGGTGCCTCACTGAGAAACATACCATTTTTGATATTGCTAGAAAAAAAATTGAGATACAAATTATGGTATCACTCATCTACTCATCACTACAGGAAGAAGCAGAATTTGCAAAATCTACACCATGTGGTCTACTATATCAAGAACCAGCCCTGAAACATGCCTTCGTGGTCAAGAGTATGGGTTCTGGGCATCAGAGAAACCTAGATTTATGTAACAATTGTGCCAATTCGAGCAAGCTACTTACCTCCTCTGAGCCCCGATTTCTTCATATGTAAAACAGAAATAATACTAGAACCAACCTCGTCTAAACCCAACTATCCTACTCTCTACTTGTTTCTGAGCAGTTAAAAGATGTTGAAAATAAAAACACTCAACAATACTGACTATAAGTGGATGTCTACAAAATCTCACATGGGAACTTAGCACTGTTGAACAATCCTACTTTTCTCTAGTAAATTAACACTGTAGGTCTCACAACAGCCCCTCACCCCATCTCAGCTGCTGACCTCACCTCAAATTCATATGCTGGCCTAGAACTGGCCAACCTAGGTAAATCCATAGTCTTTGCCTTTTCTGCTTTGGAAATGGAAGAATTTCCCTTTTCCTAAAGTCAACCCTCTGCATTTCCATCCTCTTACCTATGCAAGTGCTTTCCCTCTGCATTTCTTCCTTTTCTATACTGCATCATAAGTTTCTTGCTCTCTACTGAATCACTCGCATAAGCAAACATTCTTTAATTTCGTTCATCTTTCAAAACCATTCCTTGACCCATCATCCCTTTCCAGAGACAGTCCCACTTCACTGCTGCCTGCCCCAGGAAAAGTGTGAGCATGTTCACTTCTCTGACCATTCTCTCTCTCTCTCTTTTTATATTTTTATTGAGATATCTTTTTCACACATGTACAATCCATCCAAAGTATACAATCAATGGCTCATAATATCATATAGTTGTGTATTCATCACCATGATCATTTTTAGAACATCCGCATCACTCCAGAAAAAGAAATAAAAAGAAAAAAGAAAAAAACTAATACATCCCATACCATTTACTTCTTCCTCTCACTGACTACTAGCATTTCAATAGAGTCAATTTTTTTATCCCTTGTTCTAGTCTGCCAAAGCTGCCAGAATGCAACACACCAGAGATGGACTGGCTTTTAATAAAAGGGGATTTATTTAGTTAAAAAATGTATAGTTCTTCAGAGGAAAGGCAGCTAACTTTCATCTGATGTTCTTGCTTATGTGGGAAGGCACAGGGCGATCTCTGCTGGCCTTCTCTCCAGGCCTCTGGGTTCCAACAACTTTCCCCAGGGTGATTCCTTTCTGTATCTCCAAAGGCCTGGACTGAGCTGCAAGTGCTGAGATGAGGTGTGCTGAGCTGGTTGGGCTGTGATGCATTGAGCTCTCTCATTTAAGCACCAGCCAATTAAATCAAACATCATTCATTGCAGCAGGCATGCCTCCTAGCCGATTGCAGATGTAATCAGCAACAGGTGAGATTCACATGCCATTGGCTCATGGCCACAGCAATAGAACGAGGCCCCTTCACCTGGCCAAGTTGACAAATAAACCTAACTACCATACCCTTTATCCCCCTGTAATGGTCAGGTTCATGTGTCAACTTGGCCAAGTGGTGGTACCTGTTTGTCTGGTTGGGCAAGTGCTGGCTTGTCTATTGCGATGAGGACATTTCATAGAATTAAATCATGATCACATCAGCTACATCCACAGCTGATTCCATTTGTAATCAGCCAAAGGGGAGTGTCTTCTGCAATGAGTGATGCTTAATCTAATCACTGAAAGCCTTTTAAGGAGGATTCAGAAGACAGGCTCTTCTTCCTGCTTTGGCTGGCGAGCCTCTCCTGTGGAGTTCATCCAGACCCTCCATCGGAATCGTTGGCTTCACAGCCTGCCTTGTGGATTCTGGACTCCACATTCCCATCGTCATGCGAGACACTTTTATAAATTTTATATTTGCGAGTGTTCCCTATTGATTCTGTTTCTCTAGAGAATCCTAACTACTACATCTTGGTACCAGGAGTGGTTCTTAAGAAACAGAATCTTAAAAATGGGATTTTATGAATGGTTTTCTACTCTGACTGGACCCAAAGGCACTAAGAACTCTGATTTCCATAATCAGAATGACACTTCCAATCCATGGAGTGAGTTGGCAAAAGAGATAGTCAAAATATCACCATTCGATTCTCCTAATGCTTCGCTTGTATGAACCCAGGCTCTCAGGGATAATGTTTTTGACACCTTTACACAGTTTTGTGGAAATAAGAGGTATAGAGATGTTGGCTGATTATTGTTAGATACACTGGCTACATTAAGGAGTGAAAGGGATGGGCTTAAGGCTTCAAACGAGCCGTCTGACAGATATGGACGTTTCTATGAGTATCCTGAAGGAAAATCTTATTTCCTGTAGCCATAGACTTGAGATCTCTGAAAATCAGACTCAGAATCTTATTGTTAGAGTAGCAACTTTACAACGTAAACTGAAATCTCAATGTTGCATGGTGTCTGCCGTTAAAGTGAGTGCATTGATTGGAAAGGAGTGGGACCCTGAAAAATGGGATGGTGACATATGGATTGATAATGATGTCAGGGGTGAGGCTGAAACCCTAGATCATGCTGAGTCTTTTCTTGATAACCCTGTAATAGTTTGCCCTGAGGACATAACCGCCCTACGTCCAGACTGCATTGAGGAGTTGGCCACCCAACATCCACCTGAAGGGATTAGCCCTAGAGTGATTAATCCTGTCTCATCAGATGAAACTGCAAATGAAGGCCCTGAAGAAAATGGCTTGGAAGATATTTCTAATTCTTTTCATGAACCACCTCCACATCCCCTCATTTCTTCCAGACCTATAACTAGACTAAAGTCCCAACAGGCCCTTAAAAGTGAGATACAAAGTATCACACATGAGGAGGTACGTTATACTCCAAAAGAACTGTGTGAGTTTTCCAATTCATATAGACAGAAATCAAGGGAACATGTGTGGCAATGGATTTTAAGGGTGTGGGATAATGGTGGGAGGAATATAAGGCTGGATCAGGCTGAATTTATTGATATGGGCCCACTAAGCACAGATTCTGCATTCAGTGTTATAGCTCAAGGGGTTAGAAAAGGTATTAACAGTTTGTTTGGATGATTGGTTGAAACATGGATCAAAAGGTGACTGACATTACCTGAGGCTGAAATGCCAGAACTGCCCTGGTATATGTAGATGAGGGGATCCAGAGGCTTAGAGAGATTGGAATGTTAGCGTGGATTTATCATGCAAAGCCTGCTCTTACACCCCAGGAATGTCCGGAGAATGCACCTTTTACCAGAACAGTGAGAAATAAATTTGTGAGACTAGCACCATCATCCCTGAAGAGCTCTGTGGTTGCACTTCTCTGTAGGTCAGATATTATTGTAGGAACTGCTGTCACTGAGCTGGAATCCTTAAACACAATGGGGATGATGGGATCCCGAGTTGGTAGAAGCCAGGTAGCAGCACTTAATGGCCAAAGACAGGGTAGACGTGGCTATTATAATAGCAAACTCAAAGCAGGTGTCAAAATTATATGACTCGCAGAGATTTGTGGCATTGGCTAGTAAATCATGGGGTACCTAGAAATACAATAGAAGGGCAGTCTTCTAAATTCTTGTTTGAGCTGTATAAACAAAAGAGTTAAGGTCAAGTGAACAGAAGTCTAACCTGAATTACAAAAACAGAGTCAAGGCCCCTTAATCAATTTCCAGACTTGAGACAGTTTATAGACACAGAGCCCCTTGAATGAAGGGGAGGCCAAATCCCTTTGGGGGAGAACCCTGTTACACTGCCACAAATTTATACTGTTAACTTCCTCCAAGCCTTCCCCAAGAAGACCAATGCCTTTTACCAGGGTAACTGTGCATTGGGGAAAAGGAAATGATCAGATATTTCGGGGATTATTAGACACTGGTTCAGAAGTGACATTGATTCCAGGAGACCCAAAACGTCACTCTGGACCACCAGTCAGAGTGGGGGTTTACAGAGGCCAGGTGATCAATGGAGTTTTAGCTCAGGTCCATCACACAGTGAATTCAGTGGGCCCCCAGACCCATTCTGTAGTTATTTCCCCAGTTCCAGAATGTATAATTGGTACAGACATACTAAGCAACTGGCAGAATCCCCATATTGGCTCTCTAATTTGTGCAGTGAAGGCTTTTATGGTGGGAAAGGCCAAGTGGAAGCCACTAGAACTGCCCCTACCTAGCAAAATAGTAAATCAGAAGCAATACCAGATTCCTGGAGGGATTGTGGAGATTACTGCCACTCTTAAGGACTTGAAGGATGCAGGGGTGGTGATTCCCACCACATCCCTGTTCAACTCTCCTATTTGGCCTGTGCAGAAAACAGATGGGTCTTGGAGGATGACAGTGGATTATCATAAGCTCAACCAGGTGGTAACTTCAATTGCAGCTGCTGTTCCAGATGTGGTATCATTGCTTGAGCAAATCAATACATCCCCTGGTACCTGGTATGCAGCTATTGATCTGGCAAATGCTTTTTTCTCAATAGCTATTAGTAAGGACCACCAGAAACAGTTTGCTTTCAGCTGGCAAGATCAGCAATATACTTTCACTGTCCCACCTCAGGGGTATATCAACTCTCCGGTCCTATGTTATAATCTTGTCCGCAGGGATCTTGATCATTTCTCCCTCCCACAAGACATCACACTGGTCCATTATATTGATGATATCATGTTGATTGGACCTAGTGAGCAAGAAGTAGCAACTACTCTAGACTTATTGGTAAGGCATTTGAATGTCAGAGGATGGGAGATAAATCCAACAAAAATACAGGGGCCTACCACCTCAGTGAAATTTCTAGCTGTCCAGTGGTGTGGGGCATGCCGAGATATCCCTTCTAGGGTGAAGGATAATTTGCTGCATCTGGCCCCTCCTACAACCAAAAAGAGGCACAATGCCTAGTTGGTCTCTTTGGATTTTGGCGACAACATATTCCTCATTTGGGTGTGCTGCTCTGGTCCATTTATCGAGTGACCAGAAAAGCTGCTAATTTTGAGTGGGGACCTGAACAAGAGGAGGCTCTGCAACAGGTCCAGGCTGCTGTACAAGCTGCTCTGCCACTTGGGCCATATGATCCAGCAGATCCAATAGTACTGGAAGTGTCAGTGGCAAATAGAGATGCTGTCTGGAGCCTGTGGCAGGCCCCTATTAGAGAATCAAATGCAGACCCTTAGGATTTTGGAGCAAAGCCTTACCATCTGCTGCAGATAACTATTCTCCTTTTAAGAAATAGCTTTTGGCCTGCTACTCGGCTTTAGTAGAGACTGAACACTTAACCATGGGCCACCAAGTTACCACGAGACCTGAGTTGCCTATCATGAGTTGGGTGTTGTCTGACCTACCAAGCCATAAAGTTGGGTGTGTGCAGCAGCACTCTATTGTAAAATGGAAATGGTATAATACAAGATAGGGCCACAGCAGATCCTGAAGGCACAAGTAAGTTACATGAAGAAGTAGCCCAAATGCCCATGGTCTCCACTCCTGCCGCATTACCTTCTCTTTCCCTGCAAGAAAAAGACAGGGAAAGCTGTCCCTGTAGACAGCTGCAGCACTACAACCCCTTTCTGGGGTGTCCTTGAAGGGCAGTGGTGAGGGGAAATCCTCCCAGTGGGCAGAACTTCGAGCAGTGCACCTGGTTGTTCATTTTGCTTGAAAGGAAAACCGGCCAGAGGTGCATTTGTATACCGACTCATGGGCTGTTGCTAATGGTTTGGCTGGATGGTCAGGGACTTGGAAAGACCATAATTGGAAAATTGGTGACAAAGAGGTCTGGGGAAGAAGTATGTGGATAGACTTTTCTGAGAGGGCTAAAAACATGAACATATTTGTGTCCCATGTGAATGCGTACCAGAGAGTGACTTCAGCAGAGGAAGATTTTAATAATCAAGTGGATAAGATGACTCATTCTGTGGATAGCAGTCAGTCTCTTTCCCCAGCAACTCCTGTCATTGCCCAATGGGCCCATGAACAAAGTGGTCATGGTGGTAGGGATGGAGCTTATGCATGGGCTCAGCAACATGGACTTCCATTCACCAAGGCTGACTTGGCTACAGCCACTGCTGAGTGCCCAATCTGCCAGCAGCAGAGACCCACACTCAGCCTCTGATATGGCACAATTCCCCGAGAAGACCAGCCAGCTACATGGTGGCAGCTTGATTACATTCATGGAAGGGGCAGCAATTTGTTCTAACTGGAATAGACACATACTCTGGATATGGATTTGCTTTCCCTGCATGCAATGCTTCTGCCAAAACTACCATCTGTGGGCTTACAGAATGCCTTATCCATCATCATGGTATTCCGTATAGCATTGCTTCTGATCAAGGAACACACTTCACAGCAAATGAAGTACAGGAATGGGCACATGCTCATGGAATTCTCTGGTCTTACCATGTTCCCCATCATCCAGAAGCAGCTGGATTGATAGAATGGTGGAATGGCCTTTTGAAAACTCAATTACGGTGCCAACTAGGTGGCAATACCTTGAAAGGCTGGGATAATATTCTCCAGGAAGCTATATATGCTCTGAATCAGCGTCTGCTGTATAGTGCTGTTTCTCCCATAGCCAGGATCCATAGGTCCCGGAACCAAGGGATGGAACTGGGAGTAGTACACTCACTGTTACCCCTAGTGATCCACTAGGAAAATTTTTGCTTCCTGTCCCTGCAACCCTGAGCTCTGCTGGTCTACAGGTTTTAGTTCCAAAAGGGGGAGTGCTTCCACCAGGAGAAACAACAATGATTCCATTCAACTGGAATCTAAGATTGCCACCTGGTCACTTTGGGTTACTTATGCCACTGGATCAACAAGCCAAGAAGGGGATTACATTATTGTCTGATTGACTCTGACTATCAGGGGGAAGTAGGACTGCAACTACATAATGGAGGTAAAGAGGAGTTTTCCTAGAGTATAGGAGATCCCCGAGGAGGTCTTTTAGTACTACCATGCCCTGTGATTAAAATCAATGGAAATCTGCAACAACTGAATCCAGGCAGGACTACCAATGGCTCTGAAACTTCAGGAATGAAGGTTTGGGTCACCCCACAAGGCAAAGAACCACGGCCAGCTGAAGTGCTTGCTGAGGGCAAAGGGAACATGGAATGGGTAGTGGAAGAAGATAGTGATAAATATGAACTATGACCACATGACCAGTTAAAGAAACGAGGACTGTAATGCTGTTTTGTTCATGTTATGCTATTTAAGTTGTAAGATAGTAAGTTTAAGAATGAATATTACCCAAGGATTTACTCCCTATTCTGGAGAGATTTAATGTGTTTCCAGTTATATACAGGACAGTTGAGTATTGTTAGGTGAAAGAAAAAATGTGTGTTTTATTGTTTTTTATTTAGAAATTAGGTATGGGTTAAGGTGGTATGTGTAGCTGCCAAGTTGACAAGGGGTGGACTGTCATGTTCAGTTCATGTGTCAACTTGGCCAGGTGGTGGTACCTGTTTGTTTGGTTGGGCAAGTGCTGGATTGTCTGTTGTGATGAGGAAATTTCATAGAATTAAATCATGATCATGTCAGCTGCATCCACAGCTGATTCCATTTGTAATCAGCCAAAGGGGAGTGTCTCCTGCAATGAGTGATGCTTAATCTAATCACTGAAAGCCTTTTAAGGAGGATTCAGAAGAGACAAGCTCTTCTTCCTGGTTCGGTTGGCGAACCTCTCCCATGGAGTTCATACAGACCCTCCATCGGAATCATTGGCTTCACAGCCTGCCCTGCGGATTTTGGACTCTGAGTTCCTGCAGTCACATGAGACACTTTTATAAATTTTATATTTGCAAGTGTTCTCTGTTGATTCTGTTTCTCTAGAGAACCCTAACTAATACACCCCCCTATTGCTTATTTATTTTTTATCCTTATTTTTTATTCATCTGTCCAGACCCTAGATAAAGGAAGCATCAGACACAAGGTTTTCACAATCATACAGTCACACTGTAATATATATTTACACAATTGTCTTCAAGAATCAAGGCTACTAGAACACAGCTCAACAGTTTCAGGTACTTCCCTCCAGCCACTCCTATATACCATAAACTAAAAAGGGATATCTGTATAATGCATAAGAATATGGATATTCAGGATAACCTCTTGACTCTGAAATCTTTCAGTCACTGAAATTTTATTTTATCTCATTTTTCTCTTACTCCTTTTGGTCAAGAAGGCTTTCTAAATCCCATGATGCCGGGTCCCAGCTCATACCTGGCAGTCCTATGCCATGTAGCCAGGGAGATTTACACCCCTGGGAGTCATGTCCCATGTAGGCAGGAGTGCAGTGAGTTCATCTGCAGAGTTGGCTTGGAGAGAGAGGCCACACCTGAGCAACAAAAGAGGTTCTCTGCGGGTGGCTCAGGAATAATCATAAGACCTATCTTCGCCTTTGCAGGATTAAGTTTCATAGGGGAAAATCCTAAGATCAAGGGCTCAGCCTATTGAATGGGTTGTCCCCACTGCTTGCGAGTGACCATTCTCTTTAGAATGCACTCCAATGGGCTTGATGTCCTCACCAGTCTACCCTCTTAGCTCTTGCCAATGCCACCAGCAATCCCATCTTGTTAAATCCCGTGATTATTTTTTTCTTTCTTTATCTTGATCTTTTGAAACTTCTTTCTTCTTGAAACCCTTTTTTACCCCTTGCCTTCAGACTTACACCCTCATGGCTTTTCTCTGCCTTCCTGGCAGTTGCTCCCAAGACTAGCCACATAATTCGCAGGTCTCAATAAAAATAAGTATGTGAGGCCCTTTGTTTAAATCTTATTAAGAATTTCAAGATGGCACCATAGAGCACTAATTAAAACACAGGGCTCGTCCAAGTGCAGGACTCGGTACGACGTCACAGGTCTACTAGCTTGTGCAGCTGGCTCTGGTTCCTCCTCTTCTTATGGTCCCAAGAACCATTCACAAACCCTTTCTCTTTTCTATCAATGCTCTCTCCCTAGGGATCTCATTTGCTGCCTTTGCTTAATAACCTTATGAATGCTGATAATACCTAAATTAAATCTCCAGCCACGACCTCTCTTCTGAGCCCTAGATTTGTTTATCGCCACCAAGATGCCTAAGACGTATCTCAAACTTGACATGGCCAAAAGCAAACTGTTGAGTTCCTTCCCATCCCCCGTCTCCAAACCTGCCCCTGCCTCAGCATTCTGCTTTCAGTAAATGACATTTTCATTTACCCAGTTGCTCATTCATTCTTGGTTCCTCTATTTCTCTGATACCCCAGATCCAATCCATCAGTAAATCCTATTAGTTTTACCTTAAAAAGAAAGTCCTAATCTAACCACTTTTTTTTCCGTTCTTTCTTTTACCACGTAAACCTACTTTCACAGTTATGTGATGCCTCAAGTGATGCTTGGGACATAATAGGAACACAATAAATATGTATCACTTAATAAGTGGGTGAATAGCCTGATTGTAGAAATTATGAAGCAATTTAGTGTAAAATGCTTATTACTACAAGTTGGTGTTCTACATATGGCAATTGTAGATGATGTGATTAATAAAAAGGGTCATCATCCTGGCTCCTTTTACCCCTGGGTCTACAGCTAGATGATATTTCTTGCATGGCACTATGTGTGCCACGTGCCTGTATTCTGGCCAGTGGGATGTGAGCAGAAGTGTTGCAAGCCAGCCTTACCCACTCTTTCTCCTCATGGTTTGCTGGCTGGTGTGCGGACCACAGGTCCACCATGGAAAGCATGAGCTGATGAAGGAAGACCCATGTTCTAAGTCCCTGGAGGAATCAGCTGGATCTGATAGGAGAAAGAAACAAACTTCTATTTTGCTAAACTATAAGATATTTTTGAGGTTTACTTGTTATAGCAACCACAGTTACAATACCTAATGCAACTCATGACTTGTCTGGCAGCAGGTCTCTGGGGTGTGTGCAGTTTCAGATGAGGCAAGCTTCACAAAGGATTGGCTTGGTACTCACAGGGTGTGGGACGCTGGAAGGAACCTCTGAGGATATCATCTCCATTAATAAACTATTGCATGTGAGGTCTCTTGGGAACTAGGCCAAGAGAAAGCTTGGGATTTACTGCCTTTTGTTTAACAGGCACATAATAGACACCAAGTAAACATAAATAAATGGATGGTAGGGAGAAAAGGACCTAGGTGATTTAGGACAAAATATTCTTTAATTCTAATGGGAACCTCAGGAAGGCAATAAGATTATGATAATGACAATTACTTTCAATAATTCATAGAATATTACATCACTAGGTAATTTACAGATGGCCAACGTGTCCCCATTTTTACAAAATTATAGCTGTTTCAATATAAATTAAAGTGCAAATCAGGTCATTCTTGTGGCTTTTTCCCATCAAACTACAAATTAACAAGGCTCTTACTCTAACATGTTAGTTTATTAAAGCTGAAAGAGTAGCTAAGGAGACTTACGTTTATTTTTAATGACTTGCATAGCTGAAAATGCAAGTTAATTCTGTAGCTAATCATCAGCATAACTCATCATCATAAAGCGAAATACAAATGGTTACTTGGACAGATAAACCCATCTTCCTCATTCACCTGGGGTGCTCAGAAATGGAGTTGATCTCAAGAGCATGTGTTCATTCTCCCTGGTGGATGGCGTGCATCTTTCTCGCCTCTACGTACTCCTTATAAACACAACACCAAAGCGCCATGTTGCAGACGGTGCCACAGAGGGCTGCAGGGACAGGAATGACTCAGCCCAAACTGGATGAGCCCTCTGCAAAGCCTTGGGTGGCATCTTGCCTGTCCTACTCCATTTCTTTTCATTGCCCTGTAATAGCATCTATAATGTCAAGGTGCAATTGTCCTGTGTTTATATCTGACTTCCTAACTGGAGTACGAAGCAAGGGCAAAGACTTATTCTTCTTTGTTTCTCAAAGCTAAGTCAGAGTCTGGCATTTAGCAGTTGATCAATAAATGCTGAATGAACAAATGAAAAAATTAATTCAATGAGCAGAAGCTACTAAGACTATTAAAACATCATCACTGCTGCATCATAAATTCAGTAATTTGAATTATTACTGAATTATTAGTTTACAATCACACAGAAAGGCAAAGATGTGCCAGCCAAGTTTACTGCTCAAAATGCTATTAATTCAGTTGCCCTCACCACTGTGTAGCCACTGCAGGGCACTATACTGTGTCCTGTGTACAGAATAGGGAATGATTAAGAGCCCCTGCCCAGAGGGAGCGCACTCTACAGCAAGAGAAAAGACTTATTAAAAAATGCATTACAAACCATGAGGCATTTAGCGCGCTAACAGATGAGCATGCAAAGTGCAAGGATGCAGCTCCAAAAACAGCTAACTGCCTTGAGAGGCTCAAGATCCATTTCACGGAGAAGCTGACGTTTAAGCTGTAACTTGAAGGGAGCCATCAAATTTGGCAGAGATGGAGGGTTTTCTCAGCAGATCTCTCCCCCAAGCCCCTGCCAGACACACACACACGCACACACATGCTCGCACACACTTATTTTGTACAGAGTTTGGTCAAAGAAAATTACTATCCATTTTGGGATATATGCTACCTTTTTGTCTTGGTCAGTCCTTTCAACAGAACAGCCATAATAGATACAATTCTTCTGCAGAACGGCACATCCAAGATTTACTGCAATCTACAAACTCAGTTTCAGCAGGGAACCCTAATTTAAATCATGGGCCATAGTTAATGGTGCAATTATAAAAACGTGCTTTCATCAGTTGTAATAAATGGGCCATGCCAAAGCATGGTGTTAATAAGAGGGTGGTATATGGGAATTCTGTATTTTATGCCTGAGTGGTCTATAAACCCACAACTGATCTAATTAAAAAAAAATACCCTCCATATTCACAAAGCAACAGATGGAGATAAGCCACCAGGAACAGCCCTAGTAAAAGGATTTCCAGGGGAAAATAAAGAGTAACACGCTTGAGACCGGTGATGCTAAGAAGCATGCGTGCCGTCTAGGAGAGGAGGCTTTTGGTCATCTCCTCCTACTGGGCAGGAATTACCCAAAGGAGATAGAAAGTATAGCTGTTCTCCAGATAAATGAGAACACATCCCCAGTTCCTGAAAAACCTCACTGTGGAGACGGGAACATTTTTAAAACCGACAAAGCAGCATACTTAACTTATAGAATCTCTACATAATCCGGTTTGGAAATCTAAAGTGATTTCAGAAGCAAGTGAGAAAATAGTTTCTGCCTTGAACTAACATATACAGAAGCATAGATACTGATTTCCTTGACTATTTATCATCCTCCCACAAGCACAGAAGTTTATTTATTGTCCTGTAGTATGCAAAAAGGGCTTGGAAACTTTAATTAAAATTTAAGGGAAAACAATCATCAGATAAAAGTGACCCCCAGGCGAAGGGATTAAAATAATCATGCTGTGGTGGTATTTGAAAGTAAGAAAACAGAAGATGAGGATGATTTTTTTTTAAATAGCCTGCAAATATATGGAATGACAAACTGTCAGGTTTCAAGGACTATGCCATAAAAAAATTAATGAAAGTAAAAATAAATCCTCATTACATTAATTTAGTTTTGTCAAGAGATAACCAAAGCTGTTTAACTGAATTCCATCAGCTTTAGTATATGACAGGGATGACTAAAGAAAGTGAAATAATTATTTTGTGGGCCTTTTAAATCAGGAGTCACATGATGCTCTGGAGTTTTAAATTAGGTGGATTTAAAATGGGATTTGCCGCATAACTGCACAAAATATTACAGAAAAATGTCAAAACTGCTGACCATGTCCCTCAATTTAGGATCTCTGCTCCTTTCTAGTGTCCCTTCCCCCACGGTTACTCTGTCCAAGGGAAACGGCAACTGCTACATTAAAGTCTCTTCAAGTTATCCTAATTTGAGTTGACTCTCTGTTTTCTATTGAGACTGTGGTGTGGGATTTGGGGATTAGATTGAGGAATGCAGGCAGAACCTCGTTGCCAGGGGGAAATGGAAGACAAAGAATCCGGGAGGCAATGGTGGCATCACAGTCACTCAAGTTGCCTCCGGAGGTGGTAGGGGGTGCAGTGCAGGTGGGAGAAGGCGCTGGGAGATGCAGGGGAGAGGCGCTCAATCGCTATGGTGACAGTGGCGTTGCAAAGATTGTGGAGTCGACTGGCTTCTTCCCACAGCGCCAGGAGGCACAAGAAAGGAAAATGAAAAGTTGGGATCTGTGATTACATGATCGAAAGCACATGCGGATAAATCAGACATCCCCCCAGCCACTCCTCTCCTGCAGTCTCAGCAACCACTCACCTTCCAGCTGACTGGGCCGGTACAGCTGAGGACCGGCAGGTAGAGGCTGCAGAGCTGCAGAGCTGCAGAGCTGCAGCGCCATTTGTGTGATCAGCTCCACCAGGTCTCAGGTGTCTGGTTTTAAGGGAAGACACTGCAGGGAAGGGAGTGGGGACCTGAGAAATGGGATGAGATCATTTGGGCAGACACAGTCAAAGCTACAAAAGCCTCCTGCTCATGCGGACAGCTGCTCCCTGTGTAAAGTGATGGTAGGTTGCTCTCCTGAGGTCCCCCATCTACTGCTTCACCTTGCCTTTATGCCTAAACCTCAGGTTACACCCAACGCAGCTCAAAGGGAGAAACACGAGACAGCCTACATATCTTAAAATTTACACACCTTGCTAATCTGTATTGGCAGGAGCCAGCATGTATGAATTTCCAAGGGCACTGGACCAAGGAAGACCAAATTCAAAGATTGATTTGGCTGAATCCATCGACAAGGAGTCACTCACCCAGGATTTAGAGTTTAGTGGGTGAGCTTGAGTACCACCAGGGACTGGCATCAATAATCCGCCAAGTGGGCTAATGAAAGCCTGGACTCGAGGGGATGTACAGTTGATGAGATCAAATCGCTACAAGTTTCCTGGTATCCTGGACAACAGGGGTTGGCAAACTATGGCCCATGGGACAAATCTATTTGTTTCTGTATGGCCCGTGAACTAATGATAGTTTTTGCATTTTTAAAATGTAAAATGCAAAAACAATACAAAAAATTAATAGCCCTATGGCAAGAACCAGTTGTTCAATTTTGCTTCTTGGCTCACAAAGCCTAAATTGTTTACTATTTAACTCTTTACAGAATGTTTACAGAGCCGATCCCTGCTGTCCAGGGAATCTGAAGTCTCAGGAAGATGGGAGAGCTGAAGTGGATCTGTCATGAGCAACGACTACTCCCTACCCCAATTCCCATGCTTCGCCAGGATCAGGGGTAAGGGATGGGACCAGTATACTTGAGAAGCTTTGTGGTGGCTCTGTGCGGTCACTGTCCCGTGTAGGCTGGAGGTGACCAAGGAGGATGCTGAAATGGAATCCAGCTCTTCAATCTCATAGTGATAAAGGGATCCAGAAGCAGTAGAAGCCAGCAGGTGGGACATAAATGCCAGCAACAGGATGGATGCAACAAGCCACAGGAATGAGTGGTAATCAGAGCTTTGATCTGCAGGGATATGTGGTGATGAATAAATGATCACAGGAGTCCAAGAAATAAAACAGAAATAGATGAGCAATGTATTAAAGTGCTGCTTGACATAAAAAGGTGGAAAAATCATAGATCTGATGGGCTGAAACCTAATTCAGTCATTACTGGGGTGGGGGTGGGGGACTCCCAGCCTCTTACTGAGTTTCACAGACCCACAGCTTCTCAGCTGAGGGAGAGGATGGGTCTGTTTGAGGAAAGGGACGTTGCCTTGGATGAATCTTGTGAATCCTCCTTTAAGCCTTTCATTGAGGAACCTCTGGCTGCTTCCAAGATGACTGTGAAATGGAGAAAAGGAAACACGCTGACCTTCCACGGGTCAGGTGTAGGACATGAACTTTATGCTACTATCCAGAGCTCTAAAATGCTGCCATGGAGCACCAAACAGAATGGGGACTTGTGGAGAGAGGTGAGGGGTATGTCTCAGCCTTAGTTCATCTCATACTAGGTCCAGTGGCACCAGAGACCAATCCTAGGATTATTCCCCAGTCCCAGAATGTACAGTGGCAACATATTCAACATCTGGAAAACAAACCACATTGGTTCACTGACTCATGGAGTGAGGGACAAATAGGCACCCCTAAAACTGTCCCTTCCAAGTAACTCAGCTAAGAGTAAAACACATACCTCGGGAAGTACAGAGCCAGATTGGTGCTACCACTCGAGATTGAAAGAATGCAGAGAAAGTGATTCCCATCACGCCGCCAATTAACTCGGGATTTGGCTGGTGTAAAAGCCAGATAGGTTGAGGAGCTTATCAAAAGATAATCATAAACTGAATTACAGCGAATTACACCTGTGATTCCAGACATGGTATTTCTGTTGGAGAAATCAACCTAGATTCTGACACTGGTATACAGCTATTGACCAGAGAAAATTTTTTTTTAAATCCTCATTCTTATCAGCAAAAAAAGTCAGAAGCAGTGTGTCTTCTCTTCTCGGGAGGACAATGCACGTTACCGGCCAGCATCAGATCTGTCTGTCATGCTACTGCACAGAGACCTTAATAGTCGTGGCATCCCACAGAAGATCACGCTGCTTCACTACTGACGGCATCCTACTAACTCAGTGAGGGAGAAGCAGCCTGCATCCCATATGCCTTAATAAGGCACGGATATGTCAGAGGATGGGATGTCTGCATGCTAAAATCCAAGGCCCTGTGTGAGGGAGGGAAAAATGGGGAGTTATTGCTAAATGAGTGTTAGTTTTGGTTTGGAGTGATGAAAATAGTTTAAAAATAGTGGTGAAAGTTAAAAAATATTGTCAATGTACTTAATGTCAAAGAATTGTCATTAAGTACATTGAACTTGGGTAAAATGATTTTTAGTTTTAGTTTCGTTGTGGTATGTTTTGCCACAACTAAAAATAAATAATTTTTTAAAATTCAGTGGCATGCAAGCTTAGCCTACCTATAGGTATGCCTAAGAGTTACTTCTTTTGTTGCTCAGATGTGGCTTCACTTTCTCTAACCCCAACTCTGCAAGTGAAATCATTGCCCTCCCCCCTATGTGGCACATGACATCCAGGGGTGAAAGTCTCCCTGATGCCATGGGAGAGGACTCGCAAGGATGAACCTGGCCATGGCACTATGGGATCAACAATGCCATCCTGACCAAAAGGAGGAAAAGAAATGTAACAGATAAAGTATCAGTGGTTGAGAGAATTCAAATAGAGTCAAGAGGCTACTGTGGAAGTTGCTTTTGTGCAAACTTCAGTTAGACATTGCTACCTATCATAGCTTGCCAAACCCCAAAACCATTTCCGTCAATCCTAAAGAACACTTAGGGCAATATGTAAGATTCTGCAAAGGTTCCACGCACTATAGTAACTTTCCAGAAACCTACAACCTCCAGATGGGTCCCTGGACCAGATATGTCCTGAAACCTAGAGAGCCCAGCCTCTCCAGGACATCAGCTAGTTCCATCTCTGACACCTTATTACTGACACAGCCCTTCCAACATGAAAACGTTAGAACAGGCATAGCCCAAATACCCCTAAAGAGTAGGTGAAAGGCCAAAGGTAATGATGGAGTTATACAGAGAAGGTAGGGCTTAACAATAGAGCATGACTGCTGAATCATTAAATTGGTATTTCTTTTAATCATAAGTATCTTAGAGCAGCTAGGAGTAAAAACCTAAAATTGTGGAGTTGTAACCCATACCAAAATCTGAAATCTGTTCTACAACCAATTGTTGTGCTGTGATTTGAAATGTATTTCTTTTTTTGTAGGTATGTCATTTTTCACAAAAAAGAAAAAAAAGCGATGATAAAAATACATATATTCCTTCTGGCATCCAATGTTCTGGAACAGCTAGAAGGAAAAACCTGAAATGATGGTATGGTAGCCCATGACAAACTCTGGGGTCTATCCTGTAACTATTTGTCGAAGAGTGCTTTGAAAACTATTACTTTTCTCTTTCTTTGATTTGTATATATGCTATATTATACAATAAAACAAGTAAAAAAAACAGTAATAAAAATTCAGGAGCTTGCAGCAGGATTGAAATAGGGAGTTCAGGGGTATGAGGCATGTCAGGATGGAGTTCTCATAACTTGTACTTCCCATGGCAAGGAAAGAGGCCAATACTTTGGATTTGGGAATTAACACATACGCCATGTGCAGCTGGTGCTCAGACCCATCTTTCAGGCAGCCCACCAGGCTTCTGGGGTGACGTGGGGCAGGAGCGAGAAGGACTCTGCACCACGACCAGGCGGCAAAGCCAGCAGCCCTGCCCGTCAGGCCTCAGGACCCAGCAGTCCCAGTGACTCTGTGTCTCGGGAAGACGAGGAAGTTGCGAGAGTCTCCTGACAAGCATTATTAGGAAAATGACAGCAAAGTTCCCTCGAGTTGTGGAATCAGGTCATGCCCTCTTCTGCCAATAGAGAACAATTGCTGGCTTACCCCTGGGCCGTGATAGAAACTGCACGACGGACGAAGTGAAAATGCAAACCAAACTTCCCATGATAAACTGGGCACGATGTGGCCTTCCACCCCACAAAGCCGGGCATTCACAGAGCAGCGTGCTACGTAACGGATGTGGTATGCACGCCACTGTGCCTGAGCATGCCTGAAAGGTGAGTAAATGGCATGAATTCTCTGGCACTCGCTCCTATTGGGTTACTACCTCATCGCTATCGCATGCAAATGATGAATTAATGAAGGAGGAAAAGGCAAAGCCTAATTTACAGACAGATGTGTACAGGATGGGAGGTTGCTGCGCCTCCACTCTGCCATGCACAGGGAGGCCCGAAAGAACAGCGTAAAAGAAACCAGGTGCACTGGTTTCCTCCTCATGGGATAGAAGAAATGGTGTGATTCCTGGCAAATGGCTGATGGTTGACAGGCTCTGAAAGAAAAAGATCAGACAGCAGGGAGGTCAGGAATGGGAAAGACGGATATAAATGCACTTCTTGGATCAGGCCCAGAATGTGAAGATACAAGCGCCCTATATAGAGACCCACCAAGGGCACGACTGAGGAGACGCCCCACAATCGGGGGACAAGCTCTTTCTGTTCCAGGGAGGCCAAGAGCCCCTTTTCCTAGCTACCCTGTCTCTTGCTCAAGCGGTCCCTGTACAAAGCAGCCATAGCAACAGAGATGGAGGTTATGCGTGACGTCAAGAACATGGATTTCCCCTGCCATTGCTGAGCACTCAGCCGGCTAGCAGCAGAGTCAGAAATGCCGAGACATCCCCTTCCAGGGAAAATAGCTGATCATCCGGTGGCAGACTGATTACACTGGACGCCTTTCATCATAGAGGGCACAGCTCTTTGTACTTCCAGACACATGTATTCCAGGTATAGATTTGCCTTCTTCGTCCGTAAAACTTCAGGTAAAAGCACTGTTTATGGATTTATAGAATGCCTTGTCCATTTTCTGTGCATCTATCTACCCAACATCGCCCCTGACCAGAGAATGGATTTTAAAGCAAAGGAATGCAGCACTGGGCCCATGTTTCCAAATGGTGGAATGGCTGCTGAAGCCTCTGTTACAGTGGTAGCTAGCAGACAACCTCTGAAAATTTGGGGTGCTGCCCCTGGGTGTTGTATATGCCTTGAAACAGCATTTTACATAATATAACTCCACATCCAGAATGCACAGCTCCAGGAATAAGAGGAGAGACGGCAGAGGCCCTGTCCTAACTCTAACCCTAACACCTAACTGCCTACTTGGAGAAATTCTGTTTTTCCTCCTTATGACACTGACCATCCGACTTTGCAAATTCTAGTGCCCACAGTAGGAATGCTGTTATCAGGAAGCACAGTCATGGTTCTACTAAACTGGAAGCTGAGTTTGCCCCTGGATAATTTGGGTTTATCAAACTACAGAACCAACAGGCAGAGAAGGAATCACTGATTAATCCCTATATCCAAGGAGAAACTGAGTTGCTGATACAACATGGAAGACCATGCTTAGAATCAGGGGGCACTGAAGCTATCCGGTTCAGAAGGAGCCATCAAGGAGTGAGATTCTGCATGAATGAAAGGCTGGGTCACCCCCATCCAACCCCATCTAACTGAGGAGCTGGAGAAAGTAAGGGAAATATGGACTGGTGGTGGAAGAAGAAAGCTTATGCTACAGAACCAAGAGCTGCAGCAGCCATGCTCTTCCCCCTTGCTGCTGGTTTCAGAAGGAAGTATGGCTAAATGAACACTATCCCACAATGATGCCATAGCTGGTGGGACTTCCTGCGTCCCCTACGAGGAGAGAAGAAACTTTTCACGTGGAAAAAAAGATAAATGCATATACTAAGGGGTAAAGTGGGCGGACCTGTGCCGGATATCATCCACTGTCTGTCCAATTCTCTCCTCCATTCTCCACCTGGCCCTAATCCCCACCCTGGGTGGCTGGAATGGACATCAATGGGTTTCCCCTGCTCTGGCTTCTGGTTGGGCTCTGCCAAAGAGAGGCACCAGCAAAAGGCAGGACGGCTAGAAGAGGCATCTAGGAATAACTCCCCCAGCTCCTGCCTTTGTCAACAGCTGGCTATGTTCACCCTTCCCTTAAAGTCTCAGTTCTGGCAACTGCGCTTTCTGCCCCCATCCCTGCAAGCCTGGTACTAGCCCCAGGGTGCTGTGCTGTTCCTGAGGTTTCCTTGCACCCTGCCCACACCTTCGCAAATAGTCTGTTTATTACATTCCCTTCAAATTGTCCCAATTTGAGTGTTCCATCTGTGTCCTGCTGAGACCCACATTTATATAGCAACAATAGGGTAAAATGAAATGCAGCCTTTGTGAGGTATTAATTTTTGTTTTTTTTCTGATACACAGGTACATAAAATACGATGGAAAAGGCTCACATAAAGCCCTTCAGACAAAAGCAGGGCTTATTATGGGTATGCCTATGTTTGTGGGAAAGAGGATGGAGAAGGGATTCCCATTGAGAATCATCCCATGGCTGAAGCTAGGTGTTCCCTCAGACTTTTCTTTGGCTCAAGGCAGTGTGAGTTGCCTGCTCTGTCACCTGCAACCAAAAAAAGTTCCGACCATCAGTGACATGCCAATAGTGGAACTGTGGGATCAGTCTGTCTTGGGTGTAGGCATTCAGAGATTAGACTTTGAAGAGTTAAAAAACAATAATAAGTAAAACTGCTTTTTATATTACCATTCACCAGAAATTCTAAACCATATCCAAATACCCCTCCCCCAAAATCTTTTTGTTCATCGAAGTTCTAAACAATTGCTGCAATTAACATTAAGCTTTAATAACATAGTATAAATGTAAGTTTTAAATTAGCCCATTTTTATTACTTATGGTTAATAATCATTGTATTCTACATGGAAATTAATTCAGAAAACTCCCATTTATACAGTCGGTCCTATGACACAGTGAACTCAGCTGCATGCCTTGATTATTTATTTTTATTGTGAAAAATAACACATATATAAAAAAGCAATAAATTTCAAAGCACACAGCAACAATTAGTTGTAGAACAGATTTTAGGGTTTGGTATGGGTTACAATTCCACAATTTTAGGTTTTTATTTCTAGCTGCTCTAAGATACTAGAGGCTAAAAGAAATATCAGTATAATGATTCAGCAATCATACTCATTTGTTAAACCCTACCTTCTCTGTATAACTCCTCCATCCCCTTTGATCTTTCTCCCACTCTTTAGAGGAATTTGGGCGGTGCCCATTCTAACATTTTGATGTTGAAAGGGCTGTCGGTAATAAGGGGTAGGAGATGTACTAGTTGATGTTCCGGAGAGGCTGGGCCCTCTGCATTTCAGGACTTACCTGGCCTAGGAACTCATCTGGAGGTTTCTGGAAAGTAATCATAGTGCGTGAAACCTTTGTAGAGTCTCAGATAAAGCTCTAGGTCTTCTCTAGGATTGGCAGGAATGGTTTTGTTTGGAGTTTGGCAAATTCTAATAGGTAGCAATGTCTAACTGAAGATTGTTGAAGAGTGACCTCCAGAGTAGCCTCTCGACTCTATCTGAACTCTCTCAGCCACTGATAATTTATCAATTACACTTCTTTTACCCCTTTTGGTCAGTATGGAATTGTTGATCCCATGGTGCCAGGTCCAGGCCCATCCCTGGGCGTCATCTCCCGCGTTGCCAGGGAGACTTTCATCCCTGGATGTCATGTCCCATGTAGGAGGGAGGGCAATGATTTCACTTGCAGAGTTGGGCTTAGAGAGAGAGAGAATACCTTCATTACTCTCATTTTGAGAGTAAGTTTGTAACGGGAACTCAGAAGAGGTGCACCCAACCTAGCCCAGGGATATCAGGTGAGTCTTCCCAGCAGAGTCAACTCTTGAGCTAAGTATTGAGTCAATTTGTGCCTGGATTATTCTAAGAGAATTTTAACTGGTCTCCCTTCTTCTGTTTGAGCCACCCGACAGTTTACTCTCATCACATCAGCCAGATCCTTCCATGTCACATTGCCAGGTGAAAACTCCCAATAACTGCCCACTTCCCTCAGGCATTAGAGGAAGCTGCGCTGACCACAGAGACATGATCTGTAAAATCAGCTCACGATGCAACTCCACCCCCACGGGCTCCTCCTTAATCCTCCGAGCATCTCCTGCCTGGGGATCTGCGGACTTGCCACCCCCTCTGCTGGGACCCTTTCAGCTCCACTGTCCCCCTGGTGCCCGTGGTTGGCTACCTGCTTCCCTCCAGGTACCCACTCTCTGTTCAAATCACACCTCATCAGTTAGGCCTCCACTCTCCGCAGCCCGTAGATATTAACAACACTACCCTGCCCTATAACAAGAACTCTTTCCTCTTTAATTTTCACCACAGCACTTAAAACCACCTGACACATTATACACTTCCTGGTTTATTTATCCTCTGTCTCTTCCAGTACAAGTTCCAGAAAAGCTGCACTCACAAGGCTTAAAGCAATGCCTGATGGAGGGCAAGCTCTTAATAAATATTTAAGAATGAGTGACCGAACCCAGGGAAGGGTATTTTGGGCCCAGGAGAAATTGCTTAGAAAAAGGACAGAGACAGGAGAGGGTATGCCCCATTCAGGGGATGCAAATTTGGGTGGAGGAGTGTGGAAAGGTGGGCAAGCAAGAACCTGATCATGACAATCTTGAGTATATATGTGCTCCCAGATACTTGAAATATTTTCTGGAAAGAAAGAAAACAGAGAATGGCAAGGGGCCAGGGCATGAGGGGAGCTTTCACTGGACGAAGAACACACAAGGTAGCCAAATCAAAAAACCCTCAACTCCTCAGAATAACACGTTTTAAGCCTTTTTTAAACCAAATAAAATTATCCACAATGCCGGGTAACCCAGTAACTATGCAGTAGCTAAGCTAAGGAAATCAGAATTTCCTTAATTATAGTAGCCAGTGGAAAGGTGGTCAGGATGCAAGCTCAGCAGCCAACTTCAAACCAGTTTATATGCAAATACTTCATCCCTCCAGCCAAAGTAGCACTAATGGTACTTCCTTCATCGGGCTTCAAAGCCCTGGTGGCAGAGAAAATACAACTTGAGACCGCATTAAACTACTACTTCATACCTAGAAAACTAATGGAAGAGCTCCAAGGAAGTGAAATGTCAGCAATGTACTCTGTGAAACCACAAATGTTAAGATATTCAGCAGCAAATATTTATTGGCATCTATTATGTGCTATGCAATTTTTTTGGTCCTTTTCACTAATCTGACTAACCTTATTAAGTGCCCATTAAGTGCCACACACAGTAGTAGGTACTCAGAAATAGAGAAGAATATGACATCATCCCTGCACTCAAAGATCTCCAGAGGAGTGGCAGATCTGAAAACACAAACTTATTGTGCAATGGGTTAAGCATCAACACAGGGATGCAGAAAAAGTGCATTCTCTTAGAGGGAATGCTTTAAAAACGCTTTAGTTTTGAAGTATTAAAATTATCTTTGGTCCATATAGAGGAGTTATTCTAAGCTTTAAATCTGTTATACATTTTTTCCAGCCCAAGACGCCTGGCGTGTTTTAGTGTATCTGTCAGTATGGACTAGGTTATGCCACAGTAACAAGCAACCCCCTAAACTTCAGTGACTTAGAACAACAAACATGCATTTGTGGTTCATTGTACATGTCCATTGTGGGGCTCCATTCACATCTTCTCCCGGAGACTCAAGTCGACAGTGCAGCTACTGGTGAAAGGTAGAATATAGCAAAGCAGGCACTGGCTTTTAAAGATTCAGCTTGGAAGTGACAACTGCCACTGCCACTCACATTTAATTGGCTGAAGCAAGCCATGCCATACCTGAGTTCGCGGTGTGGGGAAGGGCTGCTGATCTGTGTGCTGAAGGAGAAAGGGACCCGATGATCTGCGTCAGCCCTGAGGTCTACCACACAGGCAAGACTGAATTAGGAACTGAAAATCGATCCCCAGATGTCCTTAATGTGACATTTTTTGCCCAAGGCTTGACCCTCCCTGTGTGTTCTTTCTCTTCTCTGGGAGATGAAAAAATACAAAAGTATGATGATTGGTTTTGTGAAAACCTACTACGTGACATTTTCCTAAACCTATGTAACAACTGTGGGACTCTTATTTCTAAAATATGTTTTAGTCACTGCTGTTGGGAGTAATTAGAGATCAAGGGAGATGGGGATGGAAATAGAAAAAGGGAGTAAAGCAGATGGTGGAGGAGTAGCGGTTTTTACAGTGAAGTTACTGGCAAGAGACAGGAAACTGAGGGGAAACAGACCCCAAATCCTGAAACCCCACTCTGTATTTATAAGGAGAGGAACCCAAGTCTTAAAATAATTCTTAGTCTCCCAGTCATTGAATATTTGAGTGGAGAACCAGGCAAAGAAAGTAAAAACAATAGCCTTTCTTATGTGCAAATTTTCTGTAAACAATCAGGAGGAATTAGGAGGCATCTTATTTCTTAAACTGTGAAGGAGCATAAGGTTTCTAATGAACAAGAGATGATAAGTAGAAATTAATTTTACATTTCACATGCATATAGATACAGAAATGTCAATGCTTTCTTCCAGTTAGGATGAGGTCTGCAGTTTTATTTTACCAAATATGAAATATTATTTATATGGGCTTTCATCGGCTTAGTTATGAAATTGTTCTTCCCCACCCCAAAAGTTCTCAACCTCAAGTTCTCTCACCACCGATGACAGAACTTGTCATCTTACATAAATGCCCTCCAAGGAATTACTGGATGGCCACATTTTTTTTTCTTTTCTGATTCTCATGACTTGTATTTCAAATGAGAACTTTGTTTATAAATATAGTTTTACTCACACATCATACAATCGATTCTAAGTGCACAATCAGTGGTTCCGGGTTTAATCACATAGTTATACCGTCACCACCACAATCTACAAGAGAACATTCCCATTTCTTCCGAAAAGAAAAAAAAAACCCATACCTTTCCCTTATATCCCCCTATTATTGACATTTAGCTTTGGTATAGTGTCTTTGTTACAATCAATGAAAGAATACCACAATGTTATTGTTAACTATAGATCTTAGTTTGCATTAATTGTATTTTTCCCATATACCATCCATTTTTGACACCTTGTAATAGTGACATACATTTGTCCTAATTCATGTAAAAAATTACTTGTATTTGTACAATTAATCACCATCATCCTCCTCTCTGAGTTTCCCTAGTTATACAGTCCCAGCCCTCTGTCTGTCCTTCTGCAGACACACACCACCTACCCTTCCTCTTTAAACCATACGGACACTCAGCTTTGTTCGTTATACTTAAAATATTGTGCTACCATCACACAGTATTGAGCTATCCATTTCTGAATCTGTACAATTTTGTTGAACATTCTGAATTCCTTAAGCATCAATTGCGCAGTCTCTACCATCTATCATTTGATAACCCAAGCTTTCAAATTTAACTCTCTGAGTCCTATCATTATAGTTACAGTTAGTGAGACCACACACTATTTGTCCTTCTGTTTCTGGCTTATTTAACTACACTTAATGTCTTCAAGGCTCATCCGTGTTGTCGCATGCATCATGATTTCATTCCATCTTATTGCTGTATAATATTCCATCATATTTATATGCCGCAGTGTTTCTATCCACTTGTCAGTTGACGGGCATCTGGGCTGTCCCCATCTATTGGGAATAGTGAGGAATGTCGCTATAAACACCGGTGTGCAAATGGCCAATTCGTGTCCCTGCTTTCCAGATCTTCTGAGTAAACACCTAGTAATGGGATTGCCAAATATGGCAGGTCTATACATACCTTCCTAAGGAACTGCCACACTGCCTTCCAGAGGAGCTGCCCCATTCTACATCCCCACCAACAGTGGATAAGTATGCCTCCTTCTCCACATCTCCAGCTTTTGCAGTTTTCTGTTGTTGTCTTTTTTTAATGGCCATTCTAGTAGGTCTGAAGTGGTATCTCCTTCTGGTTTTGATTTGCATTTCCCTAATAGCTAGTGAGGCTGAACATCTTTCCCTGTGCTTTTTAGCCATTTGCATTGAATGAGAACTTTAATGTCATCTTTAATGTGTTTCATTTAATATTCCAACATTAATCTTTTTAGTAAGAAAATTCTTTCAGAAGCAAAATATGACACAGGGTATTCTGTACTTTTGCTTCAGGAGGTTGCAGCTCAATTGCAAACTCAGGGAGCTTCGGAGGCAATTCAGTTTCTTTCTTTCATCCCACATCCTACCACTCCTCAAACACAGCCGATGTGGGGGACTAGACCTCTTACGTCACATCATGGTTCAATGATGCCATCATTTTGATAGCTGAACCCTGAAAACCCCAACGTGGTGCCACAGTGTGCACCTCAGCTTTGCAGGGAGGCAGCAGCATCTGCAGTTGATGAGTGAGGGCTGTGCGGCTGGCACGCTTCCGTGTTAGCATCACTTAGCAGTCCTGGGAAAATAAATTAACTTTTCCATGTTTCAGTTTTATCATGGGTTGTAGTAGGGATTATATAAGATCATAAATGTGAAGTCTTAGCACTGAATGTAGAAAACATTGAGTGCTTCATAAATATTAGTTACTGTTATTACTGTTATTTTCATGCAGTACTGATGAGATCCACTCAACGTAAAAGCTTCTGGTTTTGCTTTGCCTGTTGTCCATTTGAGGTTGTCCATTTGAAAGGTTTTCCTTATAAATGTATTTGTTATATCCTCAAACTTCTCAGCAGCAGAAAGGAGCTACTAACAACTTGCCAACGTGCATGTCCTTGGTACCAACCTCCAAATGGACCTGGACACCCTCGTAAGCATTTTAAGGACGCTTAAGCCTCCACACCGATACCACATTGCACTGCTGCCGCTGAAACAAAGTCGACGCCACCTTCAATCCTGAGGCGTTCAACCAGGGAGAGAGAAAAAAAAAATACTGGCTCGTGTCTGTTCAGCAGCTCGACGGTAAGTCCACTTGAGAGTCATATTTTGCTTGTCTCTTCCCTCAGGCTCACTCCCACATCCAATCGATCAGAAAGTCCTGCCAAGTTTCCCTCTTAAATATTTTAAGATTCTCTTCTCTCCTAAAAGATAGAGCCCATACTGCTTACTTCGGAAAACATGATCTAGCCCTTGCTTGACATCCTGTCATTCTGTTCCTTGCATGTGACTTTCCAACAATATGAAGCAGTTTTGGTTCCCGCCATGCCGTTTCCCATGCCGACACCTTTGCCCAGGACAGAACGCCTTTCCCTCACCATGATCTTGGCATCCTTGGAGAACTTCTTCCTGCTCATCCTTGATGACGCAGTACAGACATGCCGCCAACTTGCCAAGTTGACATAGTTGGTCCTCTTCTATATATTTTCAGAATACCCTCTACCCATGTTTATCGTTGTTGTAACCACACCGTTTTACAATTGTTGATTTGCCTTTCTACCCTCAACCCTCCAGCTAGCTATGAAAGCTGGCCTCATACTTTATTCACTTCTTTTCTGCCAGTGCTTAGTATGTAGCCATGAGCACTTGGTCATAAACATTTCCTGAAAGAAGGAGCATGGGACTGAACCACCCAAGTTTACCTGCATATATATACCTAGTTAACAGCATTTGAAGGTTCCTTAGCTCTGATAGCAGTAATTTTCCTCATCTCTAAACCAACGCAGTGCCTGGCTAAGTCCTCCACCAGCCACAAGGAACCACATTCCACAATGCCTGCTTTTCTAAAACTAGCATTTGCAATTAGAAGCAGGAATGAAACCTCTGGCTGATTATTTCCAAAATCATTTAGCAAAGTACTCAGGGTCTTCTGCAATCTAACAACAATCTTCCTTCAACTTCATTTTCCACTTGCTCCTTTCCTTTGCCCATTGTTCCAGCCACACAGTCAATTCTGATATCCTCCTAATGCACTGCAGACAGTTTTATGCCTCTGGCTCTTATCCATTAAGTTCTCTCAGCATGGAATATTCTCTAGTCTCTCCTTGCCCTACTTCTTCCTCCATCCCTGGCTGCAATGCCAGCTCTTCTGTGAAATCCTTTCCTTGATTAAGATGTTGACTTAAGCACATGTTCCATTTGACCTAATATTGTATTATTAGTATTAGTATGTCTGTATCCTTGACTTCAGCCTAAGTTCCTTGAAACTTGAAGGTCTTGTTTATCACTATGGTATTCAAAATGCAGAGTTACCTACAGAATAGACGGATGTACAATAAATGTGTTTTATTAGTATGTGAAAACATTCCAGGTATCCCTGTAAAACAAAAAAGTTAATTCCAAATACAGTCTGGGAAAGCCTGGATAAGAATTTTCCATTTAACATTCACCCTCCTGAGATTTTTGACCTGAAAATAATGTAAGATACATAGGAAAAATTAGTCTGTGGAAAAATTATTTATAACGGTGAGACACTGAAAACAACATGAAACTCACCAGATACGAGAGAGTATACCAATTCAGGAGCCCATCACAGAATCATTAGAATGGTAATCCGAAGATTACTCAGAAACATGGATAAATGTAAACTGGAAAAAGAATTACAACACAAAATTAAATGAGGGCATGATTGTAACTTCAGAGACCTCCTAATAAAGACTAGAAGGATATCCAGAAAATAAAAATAAGTCATTCTGTCTCAATGATAGAATCATGCAGAAAATTTTCCATGCTTTATAAATCTCCTCCGATGTTAGCACAAAGTTGTTTTAGTAAGTAATTATTATTTAAGGACAGGAAGCAGAAGTTAATAAAGATACAAACAGAAATAAAGAGAAAAGGCTAAGTGAACCAAGCTGATATCATTAACACACAGAAGTGATGCATACAAATATGACAAATAAAGTGTTATACACTCAACCTTGAAAATAGGAAAATGGAAAACCAGCTACAGAAACAAAGAAGGAACTCATTTCCTGATCAAGAAGCAGAAACTGTGGCGTATGTGCGCCAAATGGGTTTCAGACTAGGACATAAGAACCTACGAGCTTGGACAGAAAGTGTATGAGATGGTAAGAGAAGTGGACTTGGGAACATGCAGCCTGAAAGCTGGCATCAGGTCCCTCTGTACAAAGCTCAGGAACTCAAAATGCCACCAGTCCATGATAAGGTCACTAGATAAACTCCGCTTACTAACCCAAGAAAGTAGAAAGAAATGTTGTTTATTGCACAATGACAGGAAGGAAGAGAAAAGAAAAGTCATCTGGGAGAAATGCAAACCTTAGACCGGATCATGGGTAGGAACAGATTCCAAATTGTGAGAATTCTGAGTTGACAAGCTGAAAGAGAAACCTGTCCAAGATCTGGATCAGTTAGAAGCAAATATGAATTGACTCTGAAGAGACCTAGACACACACCAGGACATGTGGGAAACCCTCCCCACAATGCACACATAAACACCACAGTCATCCCCCACAATGCACACACAAACACCGCAATCATCCAAACTCCCGTGGAAGACAAGTTCACAAAGCTACAGACCAGTTAAGGAAATGGACCACAATGAAGAAGATTAAGTGGATAAAAATAAAATAATTTGTACTCCAATAACTGAAGAGGAAGAAATTTCTAAAAGAGAAGATAAAAAGGATTAGGACATAAATCTATGAAAAAAGAACCTAAAAGAAACCAACCAAAGAGAGGTAATAAATTGAAAGCACGTAGAATGTAGTACTCAGAAATGACAAAATAGAAACTATGAAAACCAAATAAGAAATACAGAATACTCAGCTTTGTTTATACAAAAGTTATAAAATTAAAGAAGAAGAAATAGGGGAGAAGCAATATTTAAAGTGATAATGAACTAAAAATTTTCTGTAACTGAAGGAAGACATGGGTCTCTAGTGCTTCAAAACCTAAACAAAACTAGCACAGCTAATGAAGCTGCGCTCCTTCAAAGAAAAGAACTATCTGAAACAACTAGAGAAAAAGATAGTCCCAACAAAGACATAGTAATTAGATAGACTCCTCATCTGCTACAAAAAATGCCAGAAAGCAATGGAAAAAAAATCTTCCAAGAACGTCTATGAAAATATGTTCTTAGAATTGATGGAATTCTTTAGAATTTTGCTTAAGAATTTGCTTAAGAATTTGCTTAAGAATTTTGCTTAAGAATTTGCTTAAGATTTTGCTTAAGAATTCTATACCTAGTGACACTATCTTTCATGAATGGAGCAAAACAAATATTTTTCCAAGAAAATAAGATTTTTTTTTCACCCATAGAATAATCCATAGGGATGCTCCTTATTAAGAACAAAATGGAATCAAGAGGAACAAATGAAATGTAAAAGGCAATCATAAGCAAGTAAACTGTTAACTGTGTTGGTAAATCTACACAAAACTATTGACTACAAAAACAAAAACTAATAGCAATAATGGCGAATTTGGGGATGATCAGAAAGAAGGTTTAAGTAAAATCCTAAAATCCTACAACATGATATAAGGAGAGGGAAGACAAGAGAGACCATATGTAGATCCCTGTGTTGTTTGGGAAGAGGATATAAATACTGTCTTTAGCCTCTGATAAGCATAAATGTTAAACATCCATATGTACTCCAATTAACATTACACTTGAATAAGTCAAGGAAGAATGCTGTAATTTCTAGGGCAAAGGTAAGTAAAGGATTTTATAGCTTCTGAACTAACGAAGGAAAAAAATGGAATATTAAAAACTGCCAAAACCAAAAGAAAGCAAGAAAGGTGGGAAAGGAGCATAGAACAGAAAGAAAACTAGAAAGCATGTAGTAAAATGGAAGACAAAGAAAGGTTGCAGAACTGTCTCAGATTAAAAGAGATAAGACAACCAAATACATCTCATGATCCTAGATTGATTAAACAAATTGCTATAAAAATTATTGAGGCAATTAGTTTAATTTGAATATGGACTATATATATTAGCTATAGAGCTGTGTCGGTGTTATATTTC
Source organism: Myrmecophaga tridactyla (assembly GCA_004026745.1). Classification (NCBI taxonomy): domain Eukaryota; kingdom Metazoa; phylum Chordata; class Mammalia; order Pilosa; family Myrmecophagidae; genus Myrmecophaga; species Myrmecophaga tridactyla. The sequence continues at coordinate 9,859 of PVIY010010864.1, read as the reverse complement.
CTGAATTTTAGAATCGTACATTGACTTATAAGAAAATGCCCTTTTTCTTAAGAGATATTTAGAGTTAGAGTCATGATATTTGCAGCTGACTCAGATGGTTAAAAAAGATAGTAACAATAGCAATGAAAATATAGACAGTGATGGAACAAATCTGGTAAAATCAATGAATCTAAAAGAAGAGTATATGGAAGTACATTGTACTATTCTTGTACTCTTTCTGTAAATTTTAAAATTTTCAAGATAAAAAATTTAAACAATTAATAGAATAAAGGAGAGAAATTGCAAGATCATCCTTAGCACCGTAGGAAGAAAAGGGCAATTCTTTAATCTGATCAATGGTATGTAAAAAAAAAAAAAAAAACCTACAACAAATATTACACTGACAGGAGAATTAAGGCTTTCCCTTTGAGAGAGGGTGCAAGGCATATACCAGCCATTACCATTTCAACATAGAACTAATGGTCATAGGGAGTCAGATAAGAAAACAATTTAAAGATCAAAAATTGTGAAGGAAAGAAACAAAATTATCATTATTTGCAGATGATATGATTATGTTCATAGAAAATGCAAGAGAATCTACAAATAAATTGTTAGACTTAATTAGAAACTTAAGCTATGCTGCTGAATATAAAGTCAATAATTTTTAAATTAGCTGTATTTCTAAACCAGAAACAAAGAGAAATGAAGTTTAGGAAAATACCAATTGTAACAGCATCAAAATATCAATATCTAAGGTTAAACCAAAAAGTAATGATATGCAATGCTGCATAAAAAATACCACAAAACATGACTGAGAAAACTAAGTAGCCTCAAATCAGTGAAAATATACACCATGTCCACAGATCAAAATTCTCAATATGGTTAAAACATCAATTTTCCCCAAACTGGTCTTCAGATAAATGCAAATCCTAGTCAAAACCCCAACAGGTGTTGTACGGCAGACTCATCCCAGAATTGATAGATATATATCAATTATATATATCAATATCAATATATATATATACATATTCCACAGAATAAGAATAAAAGACCCTATTAAAGAAGAAAAACAAAATCCTCGTGTTATTTGGGAAGAGGATAGAGATACTGATTATTTTGAGCTTTAGTAAAAACGCATGTTGAATGTTTATGGGTACTCCAATTAACATTAGACTGTAATGAGTCAGGAAAGCATGCTGTCATTTCCAGAATAAAAGTACGTAAAGGTCTTTGTAGATTCCAAACTATTAAAGGGGAAACAATCTGGAAACACTTACTAAATCTTGGATATCAAAACATTTTAAAATTATAGTAATTAAGACAGAGAGGTACTGGCGGACAAATAGAAGCAAGAGCTCAGAAAGAGATCATGCATAAAAAGCATGAATTTTGTCAAAGGCGATGCCACTGAGGAGTGGGTGAGGACAGCTATCTTAATACATGCTGCTTTAGAGATAAATATGAAGGTAAAATAACAAATCCACAACATCATATTAGAAAATATCTCCATGAACTTTGGATAGGAAAAATTTCCTTAAACAGGACACACAATGTACTGGGCAATGAAGGAAGAGAGAGAGAAATTAGACAACATTAAAAACTTTTGTTCATCAAAAGACATTATGTATTAAAGGCAAGATAAAGATTGGGAGAAGATGTCTGCATTGCAAATCCCAGACGAATGGCTTGTATCTAGAAAAATTCTATAAATCAGTACGAAAAGGCTACAATTAAGCAGAAAAACAGGCAAGAGACCTGAACGGGTAACCACCAAAGAGGGAATTTAAATGACTACAAAACCTGTGAAAAGGTGATGAACTTCAATAGTCAGCAGGGAAATACAAAAGACACCATTACACATGCAGCACATGCAGAATTAAACTGCTCCCCAGAAAAGTTAAACCAAAACTTCCTCCAGAAGTACAGGACAGTGTCAATTCACTATACGCTTGCTAACTTCAAGTACTGTCACTTTTATTTAAATTGCCAACTTCATGGGAAAATATGAAATGGTTTTAAGTTGTGCTTTTGGCATATTATAGGCTTTGTAATTTTTATATACGTACATTGAACAGACTGTGTATATATTTTTTCCTTTGAGACTTATGCATACACATTTTTCTAGAGAATGTCCTTTGCGGCAAACACTGTTAATTGTCAACACTATGATCCCCTCTTCCTTACTGAGAAAGCACTGACTCTGGTCAAGGCATCAAGGGTCCCAGTTGAAATCATTTGGCTCTGCAGACTTCCTGGAAGCCGGGAGCAGTCATAGGACCCAGTTCTAGCCATCAAGTAATCAGAAGTCTTAGGGAGGTTCCAGGAAAATGATCAGCTTCCTAATGAGAAAGCACAGTCCCTTCCACTCTCCTCTTCTTCTTCCTCCTTCTTCCTGCCTGCAGTGGGGGGGGATGTGTTTGGAGGGAGGCAGTGATCTTGTGATCACGGGGAAGCAGACACGCTCATTTACAGGGCAGAGCAGCCCGTGTCCTGAGGCCCTTTCTGAGCTGCCCTTGTTTGTTAGCTCCAGACTCCTGCAGTGGGAGAGAAGGAAAGCCCTATGGGGTGAGCCTCGCAGTGGGGTCTATTACATGCATCCGAATGCAATCCCCGCAGGACACATCCACCCCTTCTTACTGACTGGAAATGTTTTTTCTTTTCTTTTTTCTTTTGGCATGGGCAGGCACCAGGGAATCAAACCTGGGTCTCCGGCATGGCAGGCGAGAACTCTGCCACCGAGCCATTGCACAGCCCTGGAAATGTTTTTTTAATATTAGATACCTTACTTTTCATCCATCAATGCTGCAAGTGGGTTCAGCAAGTTTGTAAACAAAAAAGCACAAACTTCAAAAGGAACAGCTACATTCATGATACAGATGAATCAAATGTTCTAAGAGAAAATTATACCTGGTTAAATACTAAAACATAGCAGACAATATTCTCATGCAATATAAATTAGCTGAGTTAATTCAAGAAGGAGTAAAAGAACTGAATAAACAATAAGAATGGAAGAAAATTAAAAGACTATATTTCCCCACAAGCTTCTTTCCCAGGTCTCCAGTGTTTTTCAGCCCCACCTCCCTTTCCCTCCCTCACTCCTTTTCACCCTAACTGGCCTGGCTGGTGCCCCCACCTGACGGCCTCCCTGTGGTGCTCCCTCTGTATGGATGTCTCTAGAGCAGTCCTTTTAAAAAGCAAGTCGTGCCAGGCCACTTCCCTCTTTAGGTCCTTGCAATGGCTCCCATACCACAGGAGTGCAGGAGGGTTTACACGGGCAAGTGTGCCCCTGCCCAGCCTCTGCCTTGCAGACCCCTCCCCGACACTGCCCCAGCCGGGCTAGCTGCCCACAGCCCTCCAGCACGCCTTGTGTGTGGTTCCTTAAGATTTCCACATCTCTTGAGCACGCCACGTGTGCTCCACTAGGGGTTTTGCACTCGCTGCTGGAACACGTCCACTTCCCAGCTGCCTCCCTCACCTAGCTTGGGTCTTTTGTTTTTGCATTTCTTCATTAGTGAGGTCTTCCTGGTAGAGAGCTACTCAAACTACCCTCTCAATGGATTTACTTTTCTTCTTTGCATCTGCCTGACACAGATTGACTCTTGTAGGAACTTTTAATTTTTTAATGATATTATTAAAATGTACAGGAGAAAATTTAGAGGAATATTTGTCTACATTCTGAATGAGGAAAAGGTTTCTGACAACAAAAGCAGAGAAAAAATTCACAAAGGAAAAGATCATAGGTTTGATTATATAACAATTTCTTGAATTTTCCTAGTTCAAGACAATTAAAGAGCAAACAAACTGAAAATGTCTGGGAAAATATCTCTAGCCAGAGAAATATTGTTTATGTAGAAATATTCAAATCTGTGAGGAAAAGTAGTAAATCTCCTAAAGATAGAACTGCAGAGGGATAGACACAAATATTTAACAGAAAGGAAAAGAAAAGAAGCATTCACAATACTCTGCCTCACTAATAAAAAAAGTAAGAAGGTTTTAATTTTGCATAGTTTTTAAGAATCACAATGTCGAAAGAATATAGTGATAAAGGAAATTTCATAAATCGATGGTGAGATATAAATTGGTAGAATTATTCTGGAAGCATTTTGGTATTTTTTATCAAGAGTTTCAAAAATATTTATATCCTTTGACTTAGTATTTCTGCTTTCATATTTACATAGCAAGGTTAATCATATATGCAGACTAATATTTTCATATATAATGTTATTAGTTGCAGCATATTTTGTAAACTAAAAATTGGAAACAAACATGCAGTAAATATACTACATTAGAAGAATGGTTAGCTCAATTATGTTGAATACATGATATGGAATATGAGTGTCCCATTAAAATGCTTTAAAGGAATTTTTAACTATCTGGGAAAATGTATATTATAACATTATGGTAGCTGAAAAATACGCAGGGGCCACATAGAGTCCAAAGAACTTGGATAGAGTGAACTTTTGACAATGTACAAATGTCTATGTCCTCTAAAAGGAAATACAAATATTAACAATGTCAGCCTTTGTGTGGTGAGATTGGGGTCTTTGCCCCTCCTATTTAAAGTACAAATCTGTATTTCCACAATTTTCATCAATGATTAGGGAAAAAAAGCCCAGAACCAAATGAATCTTATTTGAAAGAAAATGAGAATAAACGTTTTAAACTATAGTCTTTGTGATCTAAGATTCCCCAGTTTATTCTGAGTTATAATGAATATTAGTTATTCTATTAGGTGTTCCAGGTAAAATGCATACCTGTTATTTAGATTAAGGAATGGCAGACATCATTATTTTCTAATGCTGAAAAGTTACCTAAAAGAAAAAATAAAAAGTCCCTAAACAAAAATACACACCAGAAGAAAGTAAAGATGAACCTGGCACCACCATTAGGTGAAAGCTCACCGTCCCCAGAAAGTGCTGCTTCTTATCGTGACCCTTTAGCAAAGTGGAATGAATGGATGGAGAATGATTTTCTTCTGTAAGCATGAAGCGGAAACTGTGACCTTTTGTGTTTAATGGAATTGGATCTAAAAGTCAAAAGGAGAAAATACATATGAAGGAGCCACATCCCTTTAGACCAATTTTTAAATGATTTCAGTCAACTATCAAATTGGCTATTACTTCCTACCATTTCTCAAATTCTTCACTTTAATCATTTGTACAAAAGCCCTCATTCCAAGAATCAATGGCAGAGTTAATATCTATGGATGAAACTCCATTGTAGGAATATTTAGGTTTTATCAAACATCACTCTAACAAAGGATGAATTTAACCCATAAACTCTAACATTCAAAAAACTCAACCCCAGTAGTAATTTAGAGTTAGAGGCACCCTTCAGAGTTCCAGTTGCAAATGCCTTCAACTCATTTCAACCAACTTTACATATTAAAGGACATACTGCATACTGATGGACCACAGTTTTATGGCTAGAGCTCACCCTTGAATATAAGAGTTTTCCAGATATTTGGAGTACTACTGACTCTGAAAATTAACAGGGCATTTTCGATAATTAACGTTTGGCAATTTGGCAATACTTACCATAATTGCAAGTATCCAAAGACCTAGCAAGTATAGATCTAGGAAGTTTTCCTACATGTGCAGATGTAACATCACACGGACAAAGTATCTGTATTTATAGACATACAGTTTGAAGTAACAGCCTAAATATCCATCAATATTAAAATGAGCTGGCATATTCCCATAGAGTAGAATACTTTGAAGCTGTAAAAAATATAAGAAGCTCCTGGTGTACTCATTCATTAGAAATGTTTGCCAAGATACACAAGTAAGTAAAAAGCAAATATTAGAACAGTGTATAGAGTACCCTACCATTTATCTTTTTTTTTTTCGCATGGGCAGGCACCAGGAATCGAACCGGGGTCTCTGGCATGGCAAGTGAGAACTCTGTCTGCTTGAGCCACCATGACCCACCCACCAACCACTGTCTTTTAAAAGATATGAATGCATACAATATACTTAGAAGGATACATTTTAAAAACTTAAACACTGAATGGCTCTAGGGTGGAGTCATTAGTAGTTGGAAAACAAGGGCAGGAAGGAGCATTTCTCTGAATAGCCTCTTGTACCTTTTGAATTTGTAACATGTAACCATATTACTGGTATAAAAATAAAATAAAACACTTGAAGAAAAATACTACCGAATAGTTTATATGTTGCTGTTTCTCTAACAGTCACAATAGCAGTCACAGTATCAATTGTTACAATATCTAATAGTCATCATATCAATTACTACTAGTGGCCTATATTTTTGTTCTAATAAAATAAAACTTTTTACACAGCATAAGGTACTTTTAAGATATTTACAAGGGATACGGATTGTGGTATCATAATAGGCAAATGTTCTCCCACAAACAACAATGGCAATTACCACCCTATCTTTCTGCCTAAATGGCAGGATTCTTTTCTTCTGTCAGTTCATTCACGATAATTCACTCATTCATTCATTTAATGATGATTTATTGAGTGCCCAATACATGCCAACATGTGCATGGGGGTAGAAAGTGGACAAGACATAGGTCTTGTTTGAAGGAGCTCATAATACAGTAAGGAAGTCAGAGAAGTAAACAGGCAATTAACTCAGTCAACAACTATTTACTTAGCGCCCACTATGTGCAGAGAAAATCGACACAGTGTGATAAATGTAAGGAAAGGAAGAGCAAAGGCACGGGGTGGGGGTGGGGGGAGCCCAGTTGAGGGGCACCCAGCTGGGTGGAAGGAAGTCAGAGACATCCAATAGATAGGTGGGAATTGTCCAGAGCATGGAGAGGGCAAAAAGCCTCCATCAAGTTCATAAGCAGAGTGGGACATGGTTTATCGGAGCCCTAAAGTAGGTGGTGTGGCTGGAGAGAAGAGTGGGGGATTCTTGGGCAGAAATGATCTGAAGCAATGAAGAGGAGGAAGATGATGAAGGACTATGGCTGGGAATTTAGCCCAAAGGCAACAAAGAGACCCAACGGTTTCCAGTATTTTGTGATTCTTGAAGTGTATATCAGTATCACCCGAACAGATGATTCGGGGGCCCTGCAGTAGACTAACTGAATGAGAATTTCAAGGCACAGGAATGATGATTTGTAATTTTTAAAGATTCCCTGGTGATTCCAATGGTAAACCAAGGATGGGAAATGGAATCCCCTGGCACAGAGAATCCGCTCCTTATAATAGCCTGCTGGTGAGTGTGGAAGAGACAAGAACTGAATTCTCTGCCCTTCCTCCTAACAGAAGTGCTGAATATGGCAGAAATTGGTTTTACTTTACCCAGAGAGAGAGAGGGAAAATGGTAACAATGGGATACATCCCGTCTGGTCCCCAAAACGGGAACATTTGTAAGTCAACCCACACAGGAAGAAAACAAGGATATGATTAATGTAGATACAAAACTTTTCTTTGATTTTTTAAAAAGCCAGTTCAAGACAGCAAAGCAGGAGTACAATTTAACATTATTTTATCTCAGGTACATATTTGGAGTATGAGCCTCATACTGGGCATTCAAATTCAGCAGCATATATAAACCTCAATTTGGCTCGAAAACTGGGAAGCTTTTTCACCATAAGAAGCAAAATGAGAAGCAGCAGCTCGTACTGTACCAGCACAGCATGCGGCGTTTCTGAAGACTGGAAGAGCTTGCGTTCACAACTCTTTAATGCACCAAAATAAATATCCATCTCTATTTTGAGCTAGTCTTTCTTTTTAAAATTCATCTTGGCTACAGTTTGAGATATTTTTGCCAGAATTACACAGTAATTCTGACATCAAAACAAAGAAAAAAGAAGGAAAGTCAAACCATTTCACAAAGATGTATTTTAAAACATTTAGCAGTCATCCATCTAGATGAGTCACATGATACATGGAAATACCACCTACAATTCCACTGGATCTGGAGAGTGTTTTCTTCCAAAAGAGCTAAGCACTCATTTATTAAATGTGTTCACTCACTTATTCGCTGGATACTCATCGAGCAGCGGAGGCGCTGGGATGACTGTGATACAGTGGTGAACAAGGCCATACCCTCCTGCTCTCACTGCATGAACTGTGAACACAGACGTCAGCCAGGGCGGAGGACATGTCCTAAGCGGGGCGGAAGCAGAGGCACAGGATGCTGCGGGAACACAGAGTCTGGGACCTAATCCAGCCCAGGGGTCTTGGAAAGTTCCCCCCAGCTAAAGCTGGGATCTGAAAAATAAGCAGGAGTTAAAGATGGGGAAGGGAGTGGGGAAGGAAGAGAGGAGAAGGATGGAAAGGGGGAGGGTGAGAAGGAGAGAGAGGAAGGAAGAGATGGAGAGAGGAAGAAAGTAAGGAAGCCAGAAAGGAAGGGAGGAAAGGAAAGAGGGAGGGAGGGAGGGAACAAGAGGTAAAGAGAAGGCAGTAGAGAGGCCAGGAGGGGGGAGGAGGGAAGACAGGAAAGAGGGAGAGGGAGAGTGTGGGTGCACATATTGGGAGAATGAGAACAGGGAGGAAGGCAATGAGGGAATATTCCAGGTAGAGGGAACATTATTTAAAAATATGCAGAAATGAGGTAGAACATGGCGTGCTTGAGGAACCGAGAGAAAATACTCTGGCCAAGCAGAGAGAACAAAAGAGAGTATCAAGAAAGGAGGTAAGAGAGATAGGCAGAGCCAGGTACACACTGTATCTAACTCATTGTGCACATTCCCATGAATTAGGGAGAGATAGGTGCTTTGGTCCCAATTTACAATTAGCTCCATAGCAAATAAGTTAAGTGCCTTGGCCAAGGTCACAGCGTCAGAGCCAAGTCCGAAGTCTACTGCACTTGATCCATTAGGCTAATGGTTCCATCAGATACTGAAGGCAGATATTGCTTTAGCTCCAAATTATGTAAAATTAATAATGAAAATTTAAAAGAGAATTGAAATGCATGCTTTCCATACTTCTGTTTGAGTAATGGTGCAATTTGAAAGATTCATAATTGTTTATTTTACTTGAGAGAATGCAGGCTAGAGAAAACTTTCTGATATTTTAACAGATATTAGCACCAATCAAATTACTTTTAACTATTAACATCAAATTATGGATGGACATTAGACTGTGGTTTTGCAAAATGTTAACATTGGGGTAAACAGAGTACTACATTGATTCTCTTTTATTTCTTATGACTTCATGTGATTCTACAATTATTTTTAAAATTTTTTAATTGAAAAAGTATTAAGAAGAGGTGAAAGTCTGCCTTTTATATTTTACGAAATTCTTCATACCTTCAGAGTTTAGGCTTCTGATTCATTCAAGGCCAAGGTATACTATAGAACTAACAATCATCAAAAGGTTTCTAGGCATCAGATGCCATGTTATGTAATTCACAACGTCATCTACGCCTTACAGTAACTCCATGAGACTGATGTACTATTTCATTTTACAGATTAGAAAACAGACACGGAACAATTACATAATTTACCCACAGTCTCGTGGCCTCTAAGTGCTGTAGAGGCAGAATTCAAACTCAAGTCTGTGTGACCCAGTGCCCTGGTTCTGAAGTTGGAAGTTCAAGAAGTTGAATCAGATGACCCCTGATTTCATTTCCAGTTCTAAATATCTGTGAAGGTATACTAAAATATTGTAATGCATGTTACTCAGGCTATCTAAAAATAAATTAATAAAATACAGTGCTTTTTTCCACTTCTTTCTCCCCTTCCTTAGTCTGGATGGTTAACAGAGCGACCTATAGAGACACTGTGCTTTTTCTAATTCTCTGAAACTCCACTGCATCATAGAGAAAATTAAAAGATTCTATATCAAGCAGCTTAAGTGATGATGGTGAGGGTGATGGTGGTGGTGGAGGTGATGGTGGTGAGGGCAGTGATGGTGGTGATGGTGATGGTGGTGATGGTGGTGATGTGGTGGTGGTGGTG